>WTSP01001711.1:0-73341 GCA_025331215.1 Actenoides lindsayi | reverse complement strand
TCCCTTCCCTTCCCTTCCCTTCCCTTCCCTTCCCTTCCCTTCCCTTCCCTTCCCTTCCCTTCCCTTCCCTTCCCGCTCCATGGCAGAAGTGGGATTCAGCTCTGACAGTCATAACACCATTTGTTTGGAAAAACCTGAGGGGAGGGCATGAGTAATGGGACAGTGAAGAACAAACATTTCTGTCCAAGACATAACAATTTTTAAGAACACTACTTACTGTTTCCAGATAAGCCTCCAGATAATCTTGCTCTGCTGAATTACTTTGTTCTCTCATTTCAAATGGGAGTTTGATAGAGTCACCACAATTAGAAGAATCTCCATCATCAGATAAAGATTAGAAAGAATCCTTATTGCTTAAATCTGAATTAAAATTGCAATGGGAGATTGTCAGTGGCAGTTACTCTGCTGAGAAATTTATTTGTGAAATTTAGGAGTGTCTCATCTCTATTGTTTTTCTTGATTTTTACAGAAAAGTTTTATGATTTTTGACACCTGCAGGTAAAAGGAAAGCATTCTTTTTTATCTTTTGTTGTTTTGGGTTTTTTTTCCCCTCAAACTAGGTATTTTTCGATTCAGGTGTAATGCTAAAATGCAATTTGATTGTGCAAAATTTTTCTTAAATGCAAAGCAAGAAGTAATTCTTGTTGCATGAACCATCCTTCTAAGGCAAGCTGCTGTCAGTCAGCATCTGAAAGAATCCTATTCTCATAGCCATTTTTGATTGTTTAAAAGTTCACCCTGAGAAATTACTCTTGAGTCTATTTGCAGCGCTGCACCCTGTTCCCAGGGATGTGTTTGGTTTTTTCCCTGCAATCCAGGTAGTAAAGCTATGCATGCCAATTTTCATTTGCTGTCAGATCTCCGAAGTTTAATGTTGCAAGATTCCAGGTGCAGGAAGATTTATTTTGTGTCCTGTATTGCTTGCGTCAGTATTGTGGAAAGCAACATAATCAGTAGGAAACGCATGCAGGACTGGATCTGGAAGTTCTTATTTCCAATCTGTGCTTTCTCCTCGCTCTTTGTGCTTGTCCATGATAAGATGTAAGCAAGTCTGCTGTTGGTTTGTTTTGTAATGAGTATTAGCTTGGGCTTGCATGTTCCTGGCTCTGTGCAGTCAGTGATCAGATAGCTGGTACTGTCCCTGGGAGTCAGGCTAGGTTTACCTCAGTGTTAACTCTGTTGAATTTATGGCAAAAAGATACTCATTGTAAAAAAATCAGATGCCTACGTTTTAATTTCTATCATATTAACCAACTTCTGTTAATATTCATTTACTCATTACCAATTAACAGGAAATGTATAATAAAATATTTTAATTATAGGACTACTAGCCTGACTTGGGGTAGCTGTTTTTCTCATTAAGGCACATGGTTTCATTAAGTGATTAGACACTGGTTGACTCATACACAGGAATCCCTTATTTGGACTTTATTAAAAGCAGATCGCTGTGGTTTCCATCGCCTTAATTCAGAATGCCAAATTTGCTTCCGAGAACTACCAGAATGGGCTATGTTTCCAGAAGCAAAGATGTGTGGGAGGCAGAGATTTCAAAAGAGCACCGTATCTGTTTCTCTGAATAACGAATAAACTACAAATCATGTAGTTCTCCATCTCTGGCAACGAGGTGGGTTGAAACAGATTTTTCTGAACCCCGAGTCGGTCAGGTTACAGCACGTAAGCTGCCTGCTGAAGAGTGCACCCTCCTACGTTCAAGGCTAGCCAGCTTTTCTAAGCAGCTTCTTCAGAGGATCTTTCTCTTGAATCATTTTCTGTAGCGCTTTAATTAAAGACAGGACTACTTGTTCCGTAACTGTATTAATTCATTATGCACTACTTTATTGTCCTCATTGAGGCTCCTGCAGAGCCAGGCACTCGGAGGTGGAGTACATTATGTACGGAATGTTAGTTTAGGCCTCATAGATGTATTTTGTAATCTATGACATGGATCAAAAAGAAGGTGGTATTAAGGCACGCATCAGATAAATTATTGCAGCTTAATAAAAATTTATCACCCAGATACTGTACAGAAAGATGTTCACTTTTCTGTGAAAATGCAGAGACCTTGTACATCTTGTAAGGCCAGGCATATTTTCAGCATATCTTAAGAGCAGTATGACAGAAAAATAAAGTAGATCCAAGTGAGGCAAGTTGTGTATTTGTAATGGCTGTAATACTGGAGTCTGAAAACTGGAGAAACACTGTGAGACAAGGTCTGAAACACAGGTAAGCAACGTGGGTTAGTTTATACTGCATGTGAGAAACCATGCAGAGAATTCCCCAGAGAGAGAGGCTAGCAAGTACTCCTAGTCTGCCTTCATTAGATATTTGCTCAAGGAAAGTAATGATGTTGATAAGCAGTGGATCAGATGAGATCATTGGAAATAACGAGGATATGGGCAGTGTTTTAGCCACAGCAGTTATCCGTTCCTGGCTAATCCAGGACAGCTACCACAAAGTAGACATGTTTTCCATAAGCACAGGATGCCACGCCTTGGCAACTTAAAAGAAAGGTTAAAATATGTTCGACAGGCTGCCATCCTCCCAAAAAGATAGTTATCTTGTCATTTGTTGGATTACTCTCCTTTCAAAATGGTTTTAACTAAACTGCTTTTTTTTTTATATCCTTGATCACCATCTTGCACTAGAACACTGATTACAGTAATGGTTTTCAGTAGTTAGTTTCCTTGCAACACTATTACAAACAACTTGATTTTTAGATTTTTAGTACAGTTTGGATTAAATATATTTGCAGCTTCTCTTAAAAGCAATACAGAACTGGTTCTACTGTGCACAAGTTTGTGAAGAGGAAATGTCTTCTCAAGCCTGACCTGACCTGTTGCGGAGTGGCAGATCTGCTGAAATCCACTGCCTCTGACGTGCCACAAATATAAGGCTTGGGCATCCCACGTTCCAGTCAGTAATGTGCATTTCATGTGCTGCTCTAGAGCCCTGGTCAATATACTCTCCATTATAAAAGAAAAATCTAAAAACAACAACAAAAAGGCACTACCTGAAATAACATGGTCCTGTACTTCAACTTCTTAAGGCTTTCCACGCGCTTTTATCTTATAAGCTGAAACTTAAAAAGTTATTAATGCAAATAGTATTCTGACAAGTTCTTTAAAAATGGCTGAACAGTTTGAATTTATAGCATTCATGTACAGGTTGGGCTTATTTTGTTTGGGTCTGTATTGTTGGTGTATACTAATTTAGATTTAAATTGTTATCCATGCAGAAAGAGAGGGAGGCACAGTATGGTGCTTTCATGTAGTGCCGTCGGTCATAAGAGATAGGATTTACATGCTGTGCCTTAAAAATCTCCCTCCTGCCCAGGGAGGAAAGTGGAACCTGCCTTCAGTTGTTTTCCATCAGCAGCCTACTTCATTTAGTTTGTGCAGGGAGAATGAAGGCGGCGCACAGGAGAAACTAAATGAGGTAACAGATGAAGCCTGCAGTTGTTCAGGATGGTGTCTACTCTACATGTATTGCTATATGACCCAGCCATGGCTGGAGGGAAGCTAATCAGTTCATTTTATATTCAGTACTGCCAGCAGGAGGGGTTCTTACAGGGAACAAAGAAAATTTGTCCTTTACTTGATGCTCATTTCCGTTGTTAAGAAAATGTGTATATGCAATAGAAAGGGAAGTTTCACGCTGCTTGGCGGTGACCCCAGCTGAAAGCAATATACCTTCAATCTGCCCAAAGGGATGCCTCAGCAAGGAAGTTCTAATATTTTTCCTAAAATATTTGTTGTGAATACAACAGATTCACAGTCGGAGAGTGAGGCTTCTCCTGTGAAACGGCCACGGCTACTGGATGACAGTAATGACAGGCCTGAAGAAACCAGTCGATCCAAACAGAAGAGTAGACGCCGATGCTTCCAGTGCCAAACAAAACTGGAGCTAGTACAGCAGGAACTGGGATCATGTCGCTGTGGTGAGTACTGTTTGTCAGTAGCGTCTGGCTTTCTAATGCAGCTCTGCTCAGATCGGTATCAGAGGTGGAAATACAGAGAACACTTGCATTTTTTTTTATCTTTCAAAGATACTTTAAACAGAAGCTACGGCTTCCACTGGTAGCAAAAAGTTATAATTAGTTCCTGTCTAATTTCCCCTTTAAAACTTTGGCCTTGATGTACTTACTGCCTTTTCTCAAGAGATCTCAGATGTTAATGAATTTAGCTTCAGAAGTCCCTGTAAGGCAGGAGAGCGTCATACCCACTTGACAGGAGAAGAAACACAAAGCACATCAGTAAATATGCAAAGATGACAGCGTTTTTACAGAGCTTAAAGGAACATAGGTCAGCATCTACATTCTGCATTTTATAATTACAGTATTATTAAAAAGTTAAAACCAAAAAGCCTCTAACTGAAAACATTTTCACTCTCACAGTTAACTGGTGAGGGGGAAGACTTGTTGTTCACCATATACATAAAAACATTCAGCCCGGCTTTCCCAAAGTTGATGACACTGTTCAGCTAATTGAATTGAGGGTGGTAATCTCATGCAGACAGCTAATTTGGGGTTTCATATTACATGCAAATAATCTTTCTGAAACAATAATTAATGTGACTAGATTCCAGAGGAGACGCTCTCTCCTTCATGGAACGATTGTGTTCATAACTGGCTCATCAGACCCAGTGATAGTGCACATGGTAGTTTTAACTGCTAATTATTTTTTCAAATAATCAGGTATTGAAAGCCTACACTTGTGCTCTCTGACCATGCTTGTATTGATACATTTGGAGGAGCTTTTTTTGGTGACTTCATTGTGTCTCAGCAGGGGGATAATTTCCAAAGGATTTGCAGAGATGCTCGATGCAATCTGCATTACACACCTTCTCATCCCAATGTTAAAAGTACTGGAAATCACTCCTTTCTCGCTGCTGTGTCCTGCTGACTCTTCCAGTGTGGTTTTTAGTGGGACAGAATGAAAAGAAAAATGTATAGATATTGGACAATGCTTTAATGTAGACATACCCGCAGATATTAATCCAGCCTAAGGGAGATTTGTCCAATGGGGCACAAACTTTTTAAAAGGAGACAGAAAGAGTGGGTTGCTTCTTTACACCTGAGGCTTTACACCAAATTCTGAGATCTTTGGGAAATGGCTGTACTGGCTCTGCTGTCTCCTGTAAGACCTGTCCAGAGAGGTGAAGCTACTGAGCTCGTTCCCTTGACAGTACATGGAATTTTAGACAGATTTGACAGTGCTGCAGGGCTTTGCCAAGAAGAAAAACAATTCACTACTGAGCAGAGAGTTTCTAGTAAGGGTTCTTCAAATTCAAATGCAACATTTTTCAGCTGTGGAAAGATTTGTTTATTTTCATACACACATACTCTCAAGATCTTTTTTCATTCTGCTTCCCCTCTACAAGTTATTAACTGCTGACAAGAAATTCACATCTCATAAATAATGCTTAAGAGCCATTGCTATATAAATTGAATGTGTTATGAATTGTGATGGGCCTTTTTGTAGCATTCGGTGCCTGGAGCAGGAAGAACAGAGGATGTCATTTTCATTAATTTCTAATGAGGTGCCAATTAAAGGCAAGGAAGGAACTCAGAAGGGAAGAGTCACAGAGCTCCCCTGAATCCTGTACCCTGGGGCTGTCAAACGAGCGTGCTGCCAAGCCTCCTCTGAAAGTTCCAGTAAATTACAAACTCATCCAGAGCGCACACGGACAAATTCAGTTTCCCTTTGATCTTCAAAAGAGCAATTTGTAAGACGAGTTCTGAGCCTTTTCACACAGTGAAATGGGGGAAGTGATAGGAATTAATTGCTGATGCACTTTGCAAGCTTCAGTGAGAAATTTTAAAACCGAATTCTCATTTTGTACCTCTCTGACTGGATAACCTTTAAATCAACACTACTAGAACAAAAACAGCTTTCCTATGAAACATTTCTAGGTGACAGTTACACTAGGAATGTTTTCCAGGGAGCGAAGTCCTCTAGTTTGGGGTAGGCTTTTCAAGAGTTTAGTATCTTATGATGGATAACAATTGTATTGAAAGAACGTATTTGTTTAATATTAGATTTAGTAGGCAGTTCTAGCAGCTGGGATTACAACAATCACGTTCTTCAAGTCCAAAATCGATCACCTGTGATCCTTGATCTGAAAATCAGTCAATTCAGTGATAAACAGTGGTTACCACAAACTTGCTTTAAAACTAGAGGCAGAAAATTTGTGAGTGAGAGTAGCCAAATAACACAGAGTTCTGGGAATGTACTTGAGAAAAAGGCAGATTGATTATTTGCAAATTACACTATAAATTTATAGGCCTTGTCTTAATTAGTTGACTAGATGTGTATCGCTACTAAATAAAGTTGTGTACATTTTTAGAAGATACTGAGCTGTAAACTTCTAAGCCATAGAAATTATTTGCACAGAAAGCACAGCCTAATTTTATGGCAGAGGCTTAGTATTTTACAGCAAAAAGTACTTCTGGTATCACTTGCTGTGTAACACCAACACACGGAAGCCCGCTGTGGTCTTTAATAATGCTGGAATTGCAGAAGACATGTGAGGATATGCTGGATGATCAGTAAAGGAATTTCCTATCTGTCATGGTAGATCCTAGTCAGCTGTTAAAGTAAAATCAGTACATGTGCCAGCTCTTCAGCAGCTTTTGTGTGGCATGACTTGCTATTTGTCGGCCACATCCTGATGGACGTGTCTGTAGCTCAGGCTTCACCTTTCCAGAACTCTTTGCAGTCAATGGGGTGGCTGAGATAATGGGGCCTGGAAAGTAAACCTGTCTTTAGCTTTCAGTAGCAGTGCCTTAGAATGATGCTGTTGATTTGTTTCTGTGCTTCTCAGATAGGAATATCATTTTTTTTGTTTTCTTTGGCCGGAGTAGATGCTTAATAGGATGGAAGATGCTGAAACCTTCCGGTTCGATCAGACTGTATTGAAAAATAAATGCTCGGTTGTGGTGCAGTCTGATCAAACAGTTGTTGGCAGTATTTCTTGCCTGTGTGGACAGAAGAGGTTTTCTTGGGAGTTTTTCTGGCCTAGGTTGTGTTGTAATGTAATAATTTCCCAGAATGCGGACAGACTTGATCAGTTATGTTTTCAGTGCTGCTCTTGACTCTGCAGTAGCTACTAACCTCAGGCATGGGTGAAGGCAGAGTGTGTTGCTTTGCAATTTTTATTTGTGAGACGCTGGCAAGTATTGATGTTTGTCTGTTTGGCGATTCGAAGAGGTGCACATTCACAAGTGGCCTCTACAGCCCGAAGTCTTTGAGTCAGGAAAAAAAAAAAAAGTCTAACTTTGCCGATTAGCTGGAGAGCTGCCTCGCTGTGCTGAATGCGTGGAATGTGGGCACAGCGTGTTGCTGGAGCACACCACAGCCTGCATCTCTATAAGGGCATAACTTTCCTTCCTGCTTAGTTAGAACTTCATGTGGATATAACTTTATCCGCGGAGATCACTGTCCACTGCTCGTTGTGATTGAGGTCTAACTACTAAAGCGCGTCTCTAGAAAGGGGACAGAGATTTTAGCCTTTGGGGTATACAGTGTGCTGGGCATCTCAGAGATAGTCCTGAATGTGACTTTGATGCAAAGCGGATAAACGCCGTGTTAAATTTTTGCTAGAACTTGGTGAAATGTCTCATCAAGGTGTGATCAAAGTGGGAAAGACTGTCTTGATAAAATGGTTCCTGGTTCTAACAAGTTTAATAGCAAGCTGCTTGCTACAGCTTAGCAACGTAGAAAATCAACATGTCTGAATAGGTGATAATTCAGTTTGTACTTGACTACTTTGTGGCTTATTCTCATAAGATTAATGCAGAAAACCACTGAAGATTCTGCATTCTTTGCTTACATTAGAGGACAGGAAGAACATAAAATAATGAGCCGCAGTAGTACAAGATGTACATGTTGCATAATATAGTTGGCTCAGATGACAAATTCATTGATACAGGAAGATGCAAGAAAAAGAATGTGAAAGAGAACGGAACTGTAAAAGAGAATAAAATAGGGAGGTAGAGCAACCAAGTAAGTATTTGAGTAATCTTAAGATTACTTGTCTAGAGGGAGGAAAAACCCATGTAAATGAATTTTTAATTACACTGATTGAAAACAAACAGGAAAAAAATAGGGGCAATGGGACAGGCAATTATAAATGCCTATTAAATAGATGAAAGGAATCATTGGCAGAAACAGACGTACTCTGGTTGATTATTAACATAAGAGGAAAAATATGTTTAAATCCTCAGCTTAATTTCTATATAGGTAGCAGTGCACCACATTCCTTTGTATGTGAACAGTGATCATGGTGGAAGTTACTGATGGGAACAAAGTTCCAAGTTTGAGAAATCAGTTTGAAAAATTAGTTTGAAAAAGGCAGCTCAAAGGAAGGCTGACCACCTTAAGGTGATGAGGGAATAAACCTGTGGGGAACACATTTATCTTGGCCTAGAACAACATTTTATCTCTTACAAAATATCTTGTACCCTAAACCATCTCCTCAGTTAAGTCTGGTGTGTTGTAGGAAAATTTGGTGCTTGCCAAATTGTAAAAATACATATAAAATATTAACAGTGGACTTTAACAAATAAGTGCAGATTAAAGGAGATTCAGCCATCATGAGAAAGCATTATAAGCAAGTTGTAAAAATCTGTAATCTTGGCAAGGACAGGAACAGAAAATTTTTAAGGCACTTGGCAAGCACACCTTCTAAACCATTTCAGAAATTGTCTCAGATTATGTATATATATGCGTGCGTGTGTGTGTATAAATATGTATATAAACACATAAGCATAGTTATTAAGTATAAAAAAAAGAGAGTTCTGGTGTGTTACTATGCTTATTTTTCCACATGACTTTTTAATTAGTTCTAGATCAATCTGTAAGAACCTGCTGGAATTCTTTTCTTTGGATTATTTTAAAGTGTCTGTTAAAGCTTTCTTTTTGGTTTGATCTTCTGCTAAGCAGAGGGTAAGAGAAAGAACAGTCTTATCTTGAGTACTGAGCATTTCTGTTAGCCATCAGAAACAAAATGTGTCCACACAGAAGAGACTGTACCATTTTTACAGATACCGTGGCAGCAAGTCTCACTGTGTGATTCCCTAATGCAACAGGTGGGAAAAAAACCAGCTGCAGATTCTTAACTTGTGTAACAGAGCTGCTTGTTCATAAACACAGGAGATGAGGCACTTGCTCGGATTGTGCCAGAATAAATTTGGAATGATTTGATTTACACCATTAATTTAGAAATTATCTTCAAAAGGACAGGAAGAAAGAAACAAATTTGAATAGATAAGCAAAAAAAAAAAAAAAAAAAGCTCTGACAACTGCTTCATCTTTTTACAAAACAGTCCCACTTCTGTTGACATTAGTGTTTCTCTTAAAACTCAGTAAAATATTAAATCATAGTTCCATGTCCATGGAATAATTTTCCATGGAGAATTTGTAATGGCACTGGTAAATTCACTTTCTAGACAGAGAAGGTTTATCAGGTACAAATGAAAGTGGCTTCAGGACGTGATTATGCATTGGTATAACAGATGGACATCCATTGATTAAAATTAAATATGTGCACTGCTTCTGCAGATTGAGTCAACCAGTTCAATATGAAGAATTAAAGGAAAACTAGTAACTGGTTACGTAGTATAATTCTGGCAAGTCCTCCTGCCAGGCCTTAAGATGTACCATACTCAGCTGTCTTCTGCTGACTCTTCTTCTAAGATAGTTGCTCCCAGAATAGTACTTTTGCCTCAGCCATTTCAGTAATGCCTACCATCTTAGCTTACATTGCTGCAAGTATATAAAAAAAACCAAAAACTATTGAAGTTTGAATTCAAACTCAAATGTTTTTTTGGTTTGATTTCTTTTACAAAGATGCTATCCCAAGACTATAATTCGATAGGAAATAGGAGCTGTTAACTTACGTTAGTCTTTCGAAATAATACGAATTCTGAAAAATACTACAAATTAAACAGTTAAAAGCAGCTGACTAATTAGTGTATCATGGGTTCCAAGGACAGGACCCAGAAAAACAATTCAGAATCTAGGCTTTAGAAAAGCTGTGCACAGCTTTAAAAGTGTAAATGGAGTTCATGGTCTGCATATAATTAGGAATAGTGAAACACAGTTTGAAAAGGATCTAGTATATTCCCTTAGCTTGTTCAACTAATGTGGGTTTCTTACAGTGTGTGCTGATTTTCATTTCTGCCACCATGCTGCCTAAAGTTTTGCAACTTCAGGCGACTCTTTTGATTTAGTAACGTGTACTCAGCCTGTTAGTTACCTTCCGACAGCCCCAATCAATACATGTAATTGAAATGGGGCAGTTGGTCTCTTAAGTCCTTGAGTTCTCCTTAACTAAAACAAGTTAGCATGTTTCTTTTGAAAACAAAAGAGGTTTTATTTTGACACTAATGATGTGGTTAAGTCCTTCCATACATAAACTTCGGGTGGTTTTCGCATAGAAACTGCTGTATGAGGAAAAAAATAAGCATTTTGTTGGTGTGCCATATTAGGTCTCTTCTTCAATGCATACCTGTACTGTGGTTACAGAAGAAAGGAAGTGTATGCATAAAATAAAAGATTATGGCATTTTTAATTGTCTTGTATGCACAAGAGACACATGGCTTGGTGAACTTGAACATAAAAATCAAATGGAGATTACCTTATTTCTAATTTCAGTTAAATTCAGTACCTTTAGAGAAGTAATTTGTTCATTTTGAGTCATTTTTTTTCTTATCAGAAAAACGAAGATAATAACCACCTACCTAGATGTTAAAGGAAATATTTTTGAAGGTTAAAGTGCTCTATCTTTTCTAATCAAAATTCATTCTTTATAGTGTTCTTATTTATTCAGGGTCTCACAGGCACACGTTACAGCTTCACCAGGACTGCACTTAGAAACCTTCTGCTGGTTGGCAGGAGGCTGCAGCAGTCTGTTCTCAAAGGGAAAAATACAGCTTAAAAAGTATTCCCCCCCAAAATGAATCAAACATATTTGTCCACGTTAACAAATAGCTACGCACATAAGTACTGATTTTACTAATGTGCTTGATACTTGAAAGTAAACACAGAAGGTCAAAAATATGCCTTAATAATTTGACAAATGCTGGAGGAACCAGCTAGTTCAACTGACCATGAAATAAGGCTTAGGTATGAAGGAATGCCCAGTGCATTTTGTTGGTGAAAGTCTTAAATTCTTTCATAGGAAGAAGTCAGGAAAAAAAACATCAGACCAATTGCTGCATCAGAACTGGCAGAAAAGGATATTGAAAAGACTTGTCAAAATTTGCTCTGAAAGTCAGGATTCTTTCCAGGAACTAGATTTTATTTTTTTTTCCCTCCCTACAAACTAACTAAATGAAATACTACCTAAAGGAAAAACGCCACCTCTGCTCTTAAATTCCATATCAAAGAAAGTAGTAAAGCTAGGTACTAGGACTTGAGACTACCTAGTTCTCTGCTGGAATTCTCCACTAGTTTGCTATGGGCCTTCTAAAGAAATGGCATAAAGACCAGTGTGCACCAGTTTTCACAAAAGTTAAAAGAGTAATATTAGTCTATGTCAGGGGCTTTTGATATTAAATATTTCTGGCCTTGGAGGAAAGTTTCAAGGGTAGAAAAGCTGTATTTATGGATATTCTGATCACTAAGAGCTGAAGCACCTCTCCTATGGGGACAGCCTGAAAGAGTTGGGGTTGTTTAGTCTAGAAAAAAGGTGGCTCCAAGGAGACCTTATTGTGGCCTTCCAGTATCTGAAGGGGACCTACAAGAAAGCTGGGGAGGGACTTTTTTAGGCTCTCGGGCAGTGACAGGACTAGAGGGAATGGATTAAAGCTACAGATAGGTCGATTCAGGTTAGACATTAGGAAGAATTTCTTCACCATGAGGGTGGTGAGATATGGGAACAGGTTGCCCAGAGAGGTGGTGGAAGCCCCATCCTTGGAAGTTTTCAAGACCAGGCTGGATGAGGCTCTGAGCAACCTGCTCTAGTGGGAGGTGTCCCTGTCCATGGCAGGGGGGTTGGAACTAGATGATCTTTAAGGTCCCTTCCAACCCTGACAATTCTATGATTCTGTGATCTTTCTTTCTGCAGCAGGGTGGCTTTAGGAATATGTTTTTTCATTCTTCAAATCATATGCCCTCTAACTATTCCAAGTTAATTATTCCAGTAGTTATTCAATAGTATCCAGAGACAGTCACATGAGTATTTGAGGTAATTTTTACCAGATCTGATTTGAAAACACCTCATTTGTCAGCCATCCCTCACTGCCTTTTTCTATTCTAACTTGGGATCCTAACGTGATGTTGCTTGTAGGTAGCTCTAATTGCAATTTTAGTTGTGCTTAATAAAAGCTGTAATAAATTGGGTTTCCTCTTTCACAGGGTCATCTGTCAGAAGCTTGGTCCCGTGTGACAAAGAACGCTATTGCTGAAACCATCATAGCTCTGACCAAAATGGAAGAAGAATACAGATCCCCAGTGAGGTGCATTGCAACAACCAGAGTAAGAACTTCACTAAACTTAAGATCAGTTCATTGTGAATGTGGAGCAGGAGCCCATCCAAGAGCCTTCCTCAATTTTAGAAAAAGCTTCCTTATGCAGGTTGTTTCAGGAACCAGTGTATCCAGGGTGCAGTTTATACCCTCCAGATCTAGCTGTGTTCATAACGGACAGGTACCCTAACTAAGGCAGTCACTGTTTGTCCTAATAACAGTCTTGCATTCTCTCTGTGTCACATCAGATGGGAGTTTTCTTCTTCGTGGCAGAAATACTCCAGTAAAAACTGACTTGTGAACTAATTACTCATCTTGGGCACTTCCCAAATGATGAAAAATAAGTGTTACGCTATTACATTTGGGGGTTTTATTCTTGAGATAATTCTGCTTTAAGTTTGTGATACTTGCCTTTTATTTAATTTATAAAATCATCCATGTGGAGAATTGCACAGTATGTATCAGCTCTCTTTTTTTCAGCTCTCTACCTGATTATTTTAAGTGGTTTGACTTCGAGGTCATCAGCTGCCACATCTCAAGGCTGTTACAAAAAGACTTCGTAACAAGCATTCTCTAGGACAGTTGAGCCAATCTTCACCCATGTTTTAGTCTGAAAATGAAAAATAATTTGCTGAGCCTTTTATTATTTACCTGGTGTGGGTTTTTTCTTTGTCTTTATTTCTTCCATGAATCTTTTATAGAAACTGGGACTAACTTAATAGATGGCTTGCAATACTACGAAAAGCATACTTATAAATTGTGACATTCCTACCATCTTAGGGAGTACAGATTTTGGCTTCTCAACCACCGTAATCATGTGTAAGAGAAGAGGTTTGCAGTGGTTACAAGCATTTGACACTCATGTTGTTTTCCATCTTAAAAGGCTATGCCAGTTGTCCTTTTCATCCCATTACTCATATATTCTCTGCTCTTCGGAGACAATCTGAGAGTACTACCAACTCCTGCTGTCACCTTGATAATCAGGTCTCAAAGGAGCCCTGAATGTCAGCCCTGCTCTCCTTGTGAATGAACTTTGTTCTGCCATGGGGGTGTGGCTTTTTGGGTGGAGTCCAATGGAGTTTCTTCAACAAAAGCCGTTTTGTTCAAATCAAACCTTTGATCAAAAACTACTGCAAAATGCAGCTGTCCCATGCATTTCAGTTTGGGCTGAAGGCCTACCAACAGATTATCCTCATCTAGCTCATCTCTTTAGGATTTCACTACAGTCAATGAAGATGAAGAGAAAAAAGCTCCCTCTGAAGAACAGTTAGCTCAGAACCCCTTTCTAGGTAATCTCAAATGTCTTGTGCAGTGAGGAGAGAACATAGGGAAACCTATCTCACTGAGCTAAAGTTTTGTTGTTTCCAGTTGTTTCTTTTTTTTATTAATCTGTGTCTTTGAATTTCTTCTTCTCCCCAAAGCCTGCATTGTTTAGGAGCGATACGCAAGTCCGTATTTGCCATATTTCTCTGTCATGCACTCTGGTACCTTGCTCTGATGTTTCTTCACTGCTTCTCTCTTGTATGCTAACGACTATATTTATGATCGTAAAGTGACATAGCTGAAAGAAACAAGGTAGTTCCCAAAAGTTCCAGGAGTTTTACTGTGTGCTTCACTTCTTTTGGAAAATATAACACTTGCATTGTATGAGCAAGCTTCAGCTAATGATGACAGTTTGCAGTGTTAAGTGTCTCTAAAACATTCAATTCTGCCTTGCTTTTCAACAGCTCTGGCTGGCCCTAGCATCCCTCTGTGTGCTTGATCAGGATCATGTTGATAGACTATCCTCAGGAAGATGGATGGGGAAGGATGGACAACAGAAACAGATGGTGAGACTGGAAAAACATTTTTTTTTTCGGTGCTTATTTTGATTTATTCAGTAGTCAAAGAATCCAGACTAATGAAAGGGAAAGGTAGACCTGGCCTAACTTACTCCTCCCTTTTGTCCCCAGTGGAGACTTTACATACACGTGTTTGTGTTACAGAGAAGCACTGCTCAGAAAACAAAAATTCCAACTGAAAACTATAAGGGAGCAATTCTACCGGTATTCAGAACAGAGCAAGGCCTTCCTAACATATGCAGGATGGAGTTTTGAGAGTAGATTGACCCAGTTAATATCCTCTGACAGAGCTTTTTTCTTTCTATCTGAATATCACACAATAAAGATAATTCTTTTGTGTTCCTCAGTAACTTCTCTGTAATTTAGCTTCCTATTCTCCATCTCTGTAGAGAATTACTACCCCAAAGAGAAACTCTAACTGAATTTAGTAAAGCTACCATTTACTCAGAGGATTTATAAATTTAATATGGAATATGATGGATTAATTGTGTTTCTGTCTTTATTTTTCAATATCACAAAAAGCTTCTGATTTTTTTAATGTGAATCTGGAAAGAGCAGAATAATGAAGCTGGTCTCTTTATAACTTAGTTAGGTGGGTCCTTGTGGCAGGCAACGGGAGGTTGTGCCTTCCCGCTAGCAACTGAGGATGCTTAGCACAAAGAAGCCTCCAAAGCAGTTTAGTGTAGGCAGAAAGAGAATACAGGAGATCGAGAGAGATAGAGCTGCAGCAGCAGCAAGGACTGAAACTGCTGCGAGAAGGAAGCCAACGCAGAGGTTTCTTGAGCTGATTAAGTCAAGGGACTTCTGTAGAGTTTTGGAAATGTCAGATTAGCCAAGACATCAAGCAGGGATACAAGCTGCTGGACTCACCCTGAAATTCCCCAATCCTATTTTACACCAGGATATTCAATTTTGAGGTAAACTGTGTCCTGTAGGACTGCTCTTGAAAGGATTCTGTTCTAAGTTGCATGAGTGATATCATGGAAACCACATATTCTGGGAGTAAGGTGGAAACTTGTTCTCAGACATATGTATAATCAAAGTCAGTGTTTGTAGAGATAATTTGAAGTGTAAAATAGAACTGTGTTAAATTTTAAAAAAAAATATTTTATCAGTAGAGCAGATTAATTTTTTTTATGGTGGATTTTGAAGTTTGTTACTCTGGCTGTATTCTGAGATGACCTACAGCTTGGATTAGATGTTAGACCAGAGTAAACATACCATATCAATGTAATTAGGAGTAAATATGCTTGACTGACTTGAGTACTCTCCTGTCTGAACTTTGCTGTTAACATTCCCATAACCCAATGTTACCACATAGATCTTCTCAGACTAATTGAAAATGTCTCAACTATATTGTTAAAAAACCCACTTTTTTGCTACATCACATAAAATGAGATGAAGAATATCAGACCAACTGATGTAGCAAATGGGGACTTTCTGTGTCCAGAAGTAACTCTTTAGATACTGATTATTCTAAAGATACACTTAATAAGCTAAACATGCTCTTTAATCCCCCTTTATTGATTTGGGGAGGGGAAATATAAGTGGAGGGAGAATACAAACAAATGTTGAAAGGAAATGAGGGATTTAATAGAGAAGTAGTTCACATTTTTTCTTCTCTTTTCTTTTTTCTCTTCAGCCAATGTGTGATAACCATGATGATGGTGAAACTGCTGCAATCATTTTGTGTAACGTCTGTGGGAATTTGTGTACGGATTGTGACCGATTCCTTCACCTCCACCGGCGAACGAAAACTCATCAGAGACAGGTAGAGTATGCGTGACATCACGCTGTATGTGCCGCATACACTGTGTGCATTAGGCAGTAGTTAACTATCAGAACTGAAAATGGTGGGTTTTTTCTTTTATGTTTGAGATGGGATAGATAAGTTTTCATTTAATTCTTTCTAGTTGCATTTAATTATTCTCTGTCCTTTATCTTTCAATGAAGGTTAGAAAATCATGCAGCAGTCCCTAATTCTAACTCTTATGCTTAACATCAGCTTTTTTCCTCTTGTTCTGATGTTGTTGAGGAACATTTTTTAGGGGAATCTAGGAACTGCATAGACTTCAAGTATACACTGGTTCTCTATACCTGTTATATTTCCCTTTCTACTTCTACTATATAAGTCAGTGCTTGTTAACCTCCTCATTTTTTTATATATATATGTTTTTAATATCTGGGAAGACCACTTGACAGAAAATATTCGTACTGGTCCCTTTACATCAGTCTTCTCTTATTTTTCAGTATTCCTCCAGCTCTCACTGTTTTTTCACAGAGAAATATGTTGTCGTACCCATAGGTTTGAAAACTTCCTGATTTCTTTTGGTTCTATTTTTAGGATTGAAACATCTTTCCTCTTAGATAAGTTATTACAAATTTCTTTTTACTCTGCTCATTAGCGTTCTTTTGTGTTATTCTTTCATCATTTTCATCTCTAAACTTGAAACTAGATTCTCCTTGGAATGTTTTTCTCATTGAAATTAATAATGAAGATGCCTTTACTCCTGAAACTACTGAATGTTTCCTCTTTCTTAACACTATATCTCTCTTGTGGTTTTGTTTCTTGTTCTGTTTGGGTTTTTTGTGGGTGGTTGGGGTTTTTTTTGGTCCTTTCCCCTTTCCCTCTATTTACAATTTTATAAAGGCTGAAATAATAAACTTTATTAGTAAAGTTAATCCAGTGGAGATCAGTCCTCAGCTCCCTCTCCTAGAGTGCATCTACATTCACTTTTTAGTTAGGATCAAGAATGGGCCTTTGAAGCAGATACGATCATCTGTCCTTGAAGTGCTTTGTGTTATAGAGCAGCCTTGGAGTGTGTGAACTGGACTCCTTTCAGGTGAAACTGAAAGCAAAAAAGAGAGATGCAGATGCTAATGGTCATTCAGAGTAAGGGATCAGCTAGTCTAGAGCACACGTGATGTAGGCTTCAAATTGCTGGCCCTCAGTTTCACTCTACAGATCTCCTTGGTGCCTCAGCAGCTGCGGTGTAGACAGCCCGGAAGTCCCACATGGACTTGTTATCTTCTGTTTCTTAGCCAGAATCTTTGAAATCTCCTTTGAAATGTTCCTGTTTTGGCATCCTAAGATGGTGATTTTGTATGTCTACTCTTCTGTCATGGCATAGCACAGTCTAGTCTCATTTATTTTTCTGATTTCTCCTATATAGCCTGTTCACATTACAGTTGATAAAAAGTAAGTTCTTATCTCATAGAAGCCCTCACATCTCTCCTTTAATCTGTCCAAAATAGCTGTTTATCAGATTTCCCTTCTTACTTCTGAAAGCATGTTTAAACTTTTACTCTTTCTTCACCACCTTTGCCTCTCTTGTGTTAATCCCCTCAATTTAAATCTTAAGTTGTGTAATGTTCCATGTCTCCTGTTCTCTGTTAGCTCTCTGGTTTTTTTGTCCAACCTCCATCATACATACCTCTCTAATGGATTTTCTTTCCCTCCAAGAAAGGACAGCCTGTGAGTTACTGTGACCTGCTTATGTGATCCTTTCTGCAGCAAACAGGGCCTTTTTTTTCCTGACTCTAAGAAGAATTAAAACAAAGTTTAAATTGAGTATATACATCCATACCCAGGAAAGTTCTAACTTGTATTGCACTGCAGGTGAAGTGAAAGAAAACAGAACTGCCTTCAAAAATGAGGAAAGGAGAAAAAGAAGAGATTGTATACAGTTCACTGAGAACCTCATGCAGTTTTTTTTTATTTTTGTAGAAAAATTGTGTTTTCCTCATTGTAGCCAGAAGTGTAAGCTGTCTATTTATGTGAAAATCAAAACTGTTAATTTTACACAATTACAGAATTGTTGTTATATAGTACATATTATTAAGAGCATAACTATCTGTGTTGCTTTGGTGAAGTACTAGCATGGTTATGTGGAGATATCTCTAATGTTCTCTTTTGCTTTTAATAACACTGTGGCCTACTGGAGGAGTTGAACAATAGTTATGAAGTCAAATCTCCGTATTTTTTTAAATAGAAAAAATGTTGTGCAGCTTTCTTCTTAGTATTGCTGCACTGTTGTTTCCAGACATGTTAGCTCGGGTACCAATTTTATCTATTTTTACTTTTAAAAACACAAAGCCTTTATCTATCTATTCTGCAGTATGTACAAGTTGTAGAATGCATAAAAGAAAAACACCTTTCAATAGACAGAATCTGTAAAACATCAGAGGAAGATTGAAAGAGACAATGACAAAAATAACCTGGAGGTGTTATTTATTATTCATCTGGTTAACCTGACAGGTATTCAAAGAAGAAGAAGAAGCTATCAAAGTTGATCTCCATGAGGGTTGTGGTAGGACCAAACTTTTCTGGCTGATGGCATTAGCAGATTCTAAAACTATGAAGGCTATGGTGGAGTTTAGAGAACAGACAGGTAAAACACAACTGCTACTACTTACTCTTTATCCTTGTTATTTTTACCTTCTACGTGAGCATTTGTCCAAAAAAAAAAGAAAAGCCAACCCACAAAAATCACAGTTGGGGTTTTCACCTGCTTTAGGGCAATGCTTTGAATGCTTGTTAATAAAAATAAAACAGTTTAACGGCATAAGGATTGCTGCTTTTCTGCTTGTTTTCTGTGATTGTTGCTTAGCTGTCTGTTGTTGGAATGTGTTTGTTTCATTAGAACCCTTTATTTTGGTCTAGGCAAACCAACCACCAGCAGTTCGGAAGCGTGTCGTTTCTGTGGGTGTAGGAGTGGAACAGAGTTATCAGCAGTGGGAAGCGTTTGCTCCGATACAGATTGCCAGGTGTGTACTGACAAGTATCAGGCACCATTAATTACTTACCTACAAGAGACTGCAGGGTCAAATGGATTCTTTGCTTTGAGTAAAACTTGTTCATCCCTGTGGTCCGTTTTAAATCAGACCTCCCATATAAAAAGGTTTGAACATTGAGCATTAGGTTGTAATTCAAATACTTTCAAGCTCGTAAATGTTTAGTTTAGTTACAGGCTACAAACATTAGTAGTCGTCGACCAAAATACTGGGTAGTTTCATTATTATCTTCAAAAGTATCTCAACTTTTCACAATAGTGTTCCAAGTATAAAGTAAAATATACACTGTCAACGTAAAGTCTAGTGTACCGGGAAGCTTGGTAAAAAGAGCTTGCATAACAGCCTGTTTATTAGGTGAGAGTAGAACATTTTATTTAGCCAAGCTTAACTGTATCCATGTTGTCCTGAGTGGTTTTGTGCCCTACAGTACCGGTACAATTGGCAGAGGACCAAATCCTCATCAGTTTCTTATCCCACCGTGTTTATTTCTGCTCGTGTGTGCCAAATTTGTCATCGCCTTTTCTCTCTCAGACTGTTGAATATATTATTGTTAATTAATTCAGTTCACTTCATTGTTATCTTCTAGGCAACTTCTATACATTTTCTACTTACTAGGGATAGGAACTAGAGGTGGTTAAAATATCATTTCCACATCAAAGTGCTTTTTATTGGTTAATGATTAGCTCATAATGTGTTCTTAAGAGCAGGTTACTTCATACCTTTGCTGAAGGACCTAAATCTGCAGGTATCTTAAAGGCTGTTAACAGAGGGCAAGCAAAGTTTATGCGGGACGTAGTTAATGTACAAAATATACACAGAGGATTAAATAATATTCCTCTTTATATTAAAATTAAAAAAATAAAATTAAAAAAAAAATGGTTTATTGCTATTCAGGAGTGACATAAGAAAACCAAGGTACCTCTTTTCCTTCAAGTACACAAAACATGCAGTTTTTCCCAAGTACCTGCTGTAGCAGTAGGGATTGCCAGTCACAATCACAGAATGTTAAGGGTTGGAAGGGACCTTGAAAGATCATCTAGTCCAATCCCTCTGCCAGAGCAGCACCACCTAGATCAGGTCACACAGGAACACGTCCAGGTGGGTTTTAAATTTCTCCAGAGAAGGAGACTCCACAACCCCTCTGGGCAGCCTGTTCCAGAGCTCCGTGACCCTCACAGAGAAAAAGTTTTTCCTTGTGTTCCTGTGCAACCTCTTATGCTCCAGCTTACATCCATTGCCCCTTGTCCTGTCATTGGACAGAACAGAGCAGAGCCTGGCTCCATCCTCCTGACACTCACCCTTTACATATTTATAAGCATTAATGAGGTCATGATTCTTATCCTTAGTTCATTGCCCCAACCAGCAGTCCTTCGAAAAGCGACGCTACATCAAACCATTCAGTGGAGGTGACAAAACAATTTATTTATTTGCTTTTAATAGGAGTATGCTAAAATTGCCTGCAGCAAGACTCACCCCTGTGGCCATCCGTGCGGAGGCGTTAAGAACGAAGAGCACTGCTTGCCGTGCTTGCACGGCTGCGATAAGAACGCTACGACTCTGAAGCAAGATGCTGATGACATGTGCATGATCTGCTTTACTGAAGCACTTTCAGCAGCACCGGCTATCCAGGTTTCTCTCCCCCCCCCCCTTAAGGAGATTAATATTATGGTTGTAATGTTAATCATGGAAGAAATTCAAATATGAAGTCCCTCAAATTATGCTCTTAAAAATTTCAAACCAGACACGACACCAATTCGTCAGTTTGTTTAAAAGCTTTCTGTCTGTCTGGCATTACTGCTATGTCAAGAACACAGATTGTATCAATGCAGTTTCCTGTCTTTCCTTTTATAAAAACACCATCTTTTTAAATAATGAGAACAACTGAGATAATTAATGGATATACTTCATCTGTACTTCCCATATCCACTAGTGGATTTGGAATAGAAAAGTTAGTATTTTAAAGACCATTTTACAGTCCCTTTTTTAAGAAGAAAATAGGGGTCTTCTAGGATTTTAAATGAATTGATACTGAAATTTATATATGTTGCCACTTAAAAGCAGCTATCTACCTCTGGTTCAGTAGTTAATGTACCTTACATGTATTCTTTTCTAAAGCTGGACTGCAGCCACGTTTTCCATTTGCAATGCTGTCAACGAGTACTAGAAAACAGGTGGCTTGGGCCAAGGATAACTTTTGGGTTTATGTCCTGTCCTATTTGCAAGGTAAATGAGCTCTGCCTTTACTGCCTAGGTCAAAAAAAGTCACCTAATTCTGTCTTTGTTTTTCTTTTTTCCTTTTTTTTTTTTTTCCTTCCCTTTGTAATTACATATTGCTTGTTACAATATAAATCAGTTATACATCACTTTGTTTCCTTAATTTCTCATGTCACTGAAGAAAGGGAATCATTGATGCATCTTTTTACCTTCCCCTGATGTTCCATACTAAAAACAAAGCATAATGCAGACGTTATCTTAACGCTGTTATATTTTTAGCAACATCAGCTTGTCAGTTCTCAATACTTAGGGCCAGTGGTGGGAAATGAGCAATCTTAATGCACATTACCTGAAGTAGGAAACTTGGCTTCTCTTTTTTACTAACCCCCGTAAAGCTGCTTCGCTTTTCAGTATGATGACAGAGCTGGAGAACGTGTGTACTTAATTCAGCTGAAATTGCTGGAAAATTCCTCTTGTAGTCTACAAAATCAAAATTGCTCTAAGCAAAACCACATGATGGCTGCTGGGAGGGAGTGCATCTTGACAGCCTAGGAACAGGAGATTTGGAAATGGCCAGCCATTTCTGCATGGTGTGGTTCTTCCTTTGTGCTGTCTTTTGGTAATTTATGGCAATAGTTTGTGACTATTAAATGATACAGACCTGGCATAGAGGCCTGTCAGACATCATTCCTAATTGCTGAGCAGTAACTCAAAAAAGGACCAACATCAGAAAAAACATATGATCTGAATATTCCTGTGCTGTGGTGAATATTTCATGTACCCTTTACCATCCGTCTGCGGTTCTTTCAGTCTGTTTTAAGGGCTGATGATTTCATATAATGAAAGGCCATGTAAAAACCTTTCTTGGTTACTGTTTTGGCAGTAAATAAAGTATCTCCTGTGTCAGCCATTTTTGGAAATTTCCATTGCCTGACCTCCTGAGGTTTTGTGACACCCCCTACACTATTCACGTTTGACCGTAATACACATTACCACAGCTGCGGTAATAAACCTGCAAGATATTTTAATCTCTTTTTTTTTTTAATTTTTATTTCAGAACAAAATCAATCACACAGTATTAAAGGATCTGCTTGATCCAATCAAAGAACTCTACGAAGACGTAAGGAGAAAAGCGCTAATGAGATTGGAGTATGAAGGGCTGCACAAGAGCGAGGCCATCACGACACCAGGTGTCAGATTTTATAATGACCCTGCCGGTTACGCCATGAACAGATACGCTTACTATGTTTGCTACAAGTGCAAAAAGGTATGGCCGGTAGTACTTGCTCAAATGAAATGTACAGTGCGGTTCCAAAAGTGATTTCTTAAAGAATGGAATATATATTTAGTGTATCGTGTATGGAGTAGGGAAGCGGGAGAAGAAATTACATCAGTAAATTGCAGTTAAACAAGTGTTGAGTGAGTTATATGTACACGGTGTCTCATCTCATAAAGCTCAAATGTATGTACAGAGCAGTGCAGAAACCAAAAGCACAGTGAGGTGCTGGCCTCAGAAGGATGTGCCCAGGATCACAGAATTACTGAGGCTGGAAAAGGCCTCTGAGATCATCGTGTCCAGCCTATGACCCAACACCGCCACATTGGCTAGACCATGGCTCTAAGTGCCACATCCAGCCTTTCTTTAAATACATCCAGGGACAGTGACTCCACCACCTCCCTGGGCACTCCATTCCAATGTCTGATCACCCTATCTCTCAGGCAGTGCTTCCTGATATCCAACCAAAACCTCCCCTGGCGCAGCTTCAGGCCATGCCCTCTCGTCCTGTCACTGTGTTAGAACAGCAACCACCCCCTGCTCCCACTTCCAACTCATAGTTTGTGAACTTCAAGATAGTATAACCACAGGTTTCATTCTGACTCTTTGACATGGAGAGTTTCTCACTAAGAATCCACCTAAGTATTACTATTAACCAAGTTGGAGTTAATTGAGACTGTAGTAAACAAATGACCTCTACTGCAAGCCAGCATGATGGACCCTGGGTCATAGATGTACAGCTTTCTTCAGGTCGAGAATATGAAGTTTATCCAGAAGACAAAAATCGTATACAAACAGCCCCTGGTTTCCCCACCAGCAGAGAAGAGACAATATTTTTACCTATAGTTAGAGAGCATGGTTAGAGAAATTTTGGATAATCACTGAACCCCCTCCTGCTGCTGCTTTCATCTAAAGCTGACTTCAGTGTCCACCTTAATCACATCGTTTTCCCTTAGGAAGCAATGGAATGAGGCAATTTCATGATAAATTATTTTCAAGGGGAACCCTGATATGTTATTTTTTTTGTTGGTGTTAAATGGAAGTGTACAATTTGGAAATAAAAGGAGAATAAATTAACTTTTGTATGCTAGAGAAGAGCAGTAATGAATCCCTCTGGCTCATGACTATACTCAGTTCACATTTGTTCCTACCTCCCAAAGTAACTCAGTTTTCACTCCTCATCCTTTAGCAACTTGCCTACTGCCTTTTTGGCTTCCCTTACAAAAATAACTGCTCTTTTTTAATCTTACTTTATCCAGTTTTTAATCCTGTCCCTGGTTTTCATTACACTTTCTTTCCAGTATTTCATACTCAGTATTTCAGTGGGTTTTTTTTATTGCCCCCTTTTTTTTTTCTTCCCTTGTATCTTGTTATTCCCTGTCATATTGTGTCCGTATGTCTTAACAGAAACAGTCAACTAATTTCTAACTTTTCATTCCTCCAGTTCACCCCAAACTTACTACCTCATTCCCTGACATACATCCCTTTTTTTTTTTAGTCTGCAGAGTTAGGGGGAAGGTGGGCTTCTTAAATTTTAACTTCCTCATACTTGCCTTAAGACCATTTTCCTTGTCCTTTTACAATCCCTGCAAAAAGGTGAGAATTGCCAACAGCAAGAATTTTGTGCATTGTCTAATTAGTTAGCTAGATGGTGATGACCAAAGGAAGTTACTCATGGCCTCGTCTCACCACTCCATTTGAAAACAATTTAGTATATGAGGAAATCATCACAGTCTTACTTGGTGCATTTTTGTCCCCAGTGTGTCCTGGCAGAATAAGATGAGAAAGTAGAACAATTTGTAGCAAACTGTAATTATCAAGTATCCCCTGTGAGCTTAAAAATGATGCTCATTTCCACTAGCAAAAAGCCCTCCTGGCAGAATGTTTCTCTGCTGCCTTCAGCTTTTGTCCTGTCATTCTTGCATACAGAGCATCCAAATACTGTTTCAAAAGCATTACTGTTGGTTGCGTAGATCAGAAGACATTAGTATGTTTGGACTTATTTCTCCTGAGATGGAGACACATTGCCTTAGTGCCTCAACAACAGGCATCTGGAGTTAGAGTCAAGAGAGACCAGACTCATGGAGACAACTGTAATGGCTGTTAGTCATTATTTCCCCTTACAGATTGATTTTGTTGCAATCATAACTGTCTCTGGTTTAATGTCCCATCCTTTCTATATAAAATTAAGGCGTATTTTGGTGGTGAAGCTCGTTGTGATGCTGAGGCTGGACAAGGAGATGATTATGATCCAAGAGAGCTTATCTGTGGTGCGTGCTCCGATGTTTCAAGGGCTCAGGTAAGCAAAGAACTCGTTTTCACATATTTAGGTCACTCTGAAGCTCTGAGTACCTGAGCTCTACAACAATTCACAGTACTTTGTAACTATATTTGTAGTACGTTACTAACATATGCTAGAGAATGTAGAAGCGGATGGTTTGGATTGTTACAGCGTGGCTACTTCATTGAGCAGCCTTTATTTTCTTTCTGTGTAGATGTGTCCCAAGCACGGTACAGATTTCTTAGAGTACAAATGTCGCTACTGCTGTTCGGTTGCTGTTTTCTTCTGTTTCGGGACAACGCATTTTTGCAACGCTTGCCATGATGATTTCCAAAGAATGACAAGCATCCCTAAAGAAGAGCTCCCACACTGTCCTGCAGGTAGTGTTTTTACAAAGCAAATTTACCACACTGAATCCTGAGATAAATAATTAGTTCTAATGGATATTCTGGTCTTTTCTTGGAAAATGACAGGGTCGGTCATACAAATTTTAAATTCAGTGTTTTGAATTACATTAGAATGGGTTTGGTCTATGTATGCTTTTCTCTTTTTTTGAGGGGGTTTTTGTTGGGGGGTTTTTTGGTGGGTTTTTTGTTTGGCTGGTTGGTTTTTTTGGTTTTATGTGGGGTTTTGTTTGTTTGTTTGTTTGTTTGTTTTTGTTTTTTTCTGGCAGTAATAGAGGCAAGGTTATCATGCTGATCCTTTAACCATTGGGTACTTCAGTACAGAAAGACCACCTACCCACACCAGTTCAGAGTGTAAATGTGTAATGAGGTGTTAGAATTTTATTGTAAAAAGCTCACACACTACTATTAAATGATGGATCTGTACTTAGGTACTCGTCATGTACAAACTGTTGCCCCAGTGCTTTAGTTTCTAACTTCATGTGCCATTGATCTGATCTCAATAAATCATATTATTTACCTTGTTGTTTAAAAAAACCAAACAAACAAAACAGTAAGGTATTTTTGATTAAGATACTTGAAGTAAACAAACAACAAAAAAAAATCCTGGTGTAACCTTAGAATTCTTGTTTGCTATGGAGTGTAACTCCTGATAATATTTATCAATTTTGTTTTTAGGTTATTCTAATTTCTTCCACAGTAATGAGATGAAACTTATTTTAGTGATTCTCTCTGTAAGCTTTTTGTCTTTTTTGACTTGACTTTAAATGACTTGGCAGTTTGATCATGTGGGGTTTTTTCTTTAAATACCAATTCAGTTTTGGACAACTGTTTTAAGGAGCTAACAGGTTTTGATAATGCTTTGTCTGATATGACTGACATTTTTTTCTCTTGGCCTATTAAGCCTTTAGACTTCTTGCTTGAGTTTGACTGTTTGAAAGCACCTTTCTGTTTCTTAAGGCTGTTTCTTAAGCCTTCATTTTTGATTCCTTACAAATTCATATTATATTACTTTCACTTAGCAAGTTTATGAGGAAATGTAGTATGTGTTTGTTTCCATCATCTGCAACCATTAATCTTCTCTTTTTTTCTTTTTTTTCTTACCCCCCCTTAAATTCACTGTAGGTCCCAAAGGTAAACAGCTTGAAGGAACAGAATGTCCACTTCACGTTGTCCATCCGCCCACTGGCGAAGAGTTTGCTCTGGGTTGTGGGGTTTGCAGAAATGCTCACACTTTTTAGACTAGCGTTTTTTCTTTACCAGAGCAAAACAGGTGCCCTCATCCCTCAAGTGTCCTGAAAATAAAGTCCATCTGGGATGAGGACGGGACCATTTCATAACCCAGGTAAAAGGAACAATTTACAGTGCAAGAAGGATGCCAAATACCATGTACATAATTCTTGCTGTGAGATATTGACATTTTTTGAACTGAGACATCAAAACTTGTGAGGTGTTTGCATGTGGCCATTACAGTCATCGGCTAGGAAACATTGGACATTTCCAAATAAATAATTGCTATTAAAGGATCTGTGTGTCTGTGGACTATGAATGATGCTGGCTTTCGGAAGAAAGAAAGAAATATTGATTATTGTATACTGACTTTTTGTAATCTTGTACAATTGTAATGCATCACAAGTGGGGATGGTAAAGACGAATATTCTGGTTTATTTCCTAGACTGTTATTAAAAAAAAAAAGAAAAAAAAAAGTGTTAGGAAGGCATAAATGTAACAAGTATCACGCTGTATATAAAGGTATCAATGTTTGTCCTGTATAAGAATTATTAAATTACAACAGCAGTTTCATTTAAACTTCTGGGTTATGTTTGAGCCTGAAATTTTAATGAAGTGCAATACTGAGTGTGCCTCATATCTTGCAGCTGTAAACATAATGGAATGTACATGTCAATAAAGCCACTGTACATTTTTATACAGTGAAAGTCTAATGAATGTGTAAGACTGTTTTCTGTTTTCAGGAATGTTTTCTTAAAGGGGGGGCATGTCATAATTATTTCAGCAAGTCCTTTTAAAAGGTAGGAAAGTTTATTACTGAAGCCGGTGGTTATGCAGGTACTTGAGACAAAATGCTACTCCAATCTCCTTTTAAAGAAAAGCTGCATATATGTACTAGTATTCATATCTCTATTTCCATTTCTGACAGTGTTTTAAAATACAACAGAAGACTTCATTTTAAATTATTTTTATCAGTTATTAAGAATCTTCAGTAATATATCACCCCCACTTTTAGGACAAACAGAGGCTCAAGTCCTGTTGTTCGCTATAGTGAAAGCAAAATAGAACTTCAGTTAAGGACTTTTTCCTAGAAGATTCTTTTCAGATTTCAATGATCCTTATAAGTCCCTTCCAACTCAGGATATTCTACAATAACATCTTTTCTAGTATTTCTGTCTTGAAGTTGATGAAATGTGCTTTACCGGTGGACATGAACAACTGCTATGTCAGACTGGAACCATGAGCTCCATCTCACCCAACTTCAGACATCTGTAATATGTCTGTCTTGTCTGCACTTTAGAAGAGCTAGGGAAAAACACCTCTGAATTACAATTTATCTTATTCACAGTAGCAGGGTACTGTGGGTCAATCTCAGGGATGTGAATATTAGTGCAAGAAGTATCAGTAAATGGAAACCAGAAGTTTAAAGTCTGCACTTGAATGTCATTTACGTTATTGGTGTAATAGACATTTAATAAAAGAAATGTGGCCCTCATTGACAGGAGAGAGGGTACAGTGTGCTCAGTAACAACCGGGGATGGGAGAGGCTGCAGGCATACAGACAGAGGTTCTCAAATGTAGGGCTTGCACTAGCCTTGCAAAGAAATATGCCATACCTGGTTTTTTGATTAACTAACAGTCATCCAAACAACTGAACTTGTGCTGACAAGGAATTTCAGCTAGTGGGTATCTGTTTGGAAAGACAGACATCAGGAGATAGGCTGCTTGGTAACTCCTTAGGGTATTTATTTCAGATATATTCCATATGAAGCAGACAAAGCAACTCAAATGTGGCTTTTCTAGATTTGATTATGACTGAAAGGCAGTTTAGATGAAAACAACCATGAAGTGACAACATTAATGATTCTGAAAGGAAATGAGAGAGAAAACAAGAAAAATGACATTCAGTAAATTGACAGAAGTCTTAGGTAAGATCCTGTAGGAATCAAGTGTAAAGAAGAAAAATAATTAGGGGAGTTGATGTTTTCTTTAGTACAACCAACTATACTAACATCACAGCCAGCAGCACTTTTATCCTGGGGCAAACAAAGGATATAGTTTGTACTAAGCAGTCAGCTTGGCCAAGTCAGGAAATAAATATTAAAAAACAAAAAAACAAACAAAAACAAACAAAATACTACAGCTGACTGGGGGGGTGGGGGGGGACATGAAGTGTACAAGATAAAACTTAATTGGCAAAGGACAAAAAGAATAACAAGTACGCAAGACCAAGATTTGTCCTGTACCTGCAATGACAGCCCTTCATGCCACAAAAAAATCACCACTTTCAAATCTCATTAAACCCTCTACTTGAATATCAGGAGGGAGTTAATGTGGTGGTTTTATTCAGTATCTTGAAGAGTCAAGATTCTTCCTACACTGTACTTCATTTAGAGAAAGGGAGAGTATGACTCACCTGTCCAAATTATGTCTGTACTGTAGATTTTCACCTCAGACGTAGTCATCTTCAGTGGGGAGGGGCAGGCACTTTGTGTCCATAAAGAACACAAACCTCCTGAATAGGTCAGATGTAGGTGACAAAAATGTGTACTCTAAAGTCACCGCAACCTACAGTGCAGTCTGAAGCAGAAGCAATGTTTTGGACCCATGACACCACAACCTTTAGCACCCAGGCAGATTCTTTCTTGAGAGGATGCTGAGATACAGAATGAAAGGTCAAAGTTTGAAGTGTTCTATATTTGTGGCTCCATGTTCTCTGGTTAATGTTTTGGGTTCTTTCTCATAAGCAGATCATCAGCCCTCCCCCTGGCTTAGCACTCCATGCATTCTGGTGATTGAAGTGCAGACATTGTGGCCTGAGATTTGACAGTTCATGTTTTAATATTGGCAGATACTTCTACAGATTTGCCATGGACCTTAAAAAGACTAAGTGTCTTTATTTGAAAAGCTAGGTTTTTTACTCAGCACTTGTCAATCCTGTATTTACGATGTGTGAACTTCTATTGTATACACCTTTGGTCACTGCAGAATGGTAGATGGAAAGTAAAAGATACAGAAAGATGGTCCAGGGATTTGTCTGCTCATCACAGAAAAAATGTGCTGCAGTTATCAGAGCTAATATGCCTGTTAGTTGGGAGGTACTGCAGTAGATTTGGAATATACCAATGGTTAGAGAACAGCAGTGTGTACATTAGGACAGAAGGTGGGAGAAAGCAGAGCCCAGGGTATTTCTGAAGGATCTCCCTATCGTGCTATTCAGATACATCTCCTTCACAACCCAGCCCACTCCCCACTCCCTGTTCCTCATCTACACTCAAAGCCTCATGTCACTGCCCCGCCACTCTTCATCAGGCCTCTCATGTGCTGTTTTCTCTCCCAATACACCCTAGACAAGCCCTTTTTCTCCTTTCATTGCTTTCTGGCTACTGTTTCTCAATTTTAGGAACCTCTTCCTGCACCCCAGTGTGTAGGAGCAGAGACACTGTGTGTAGGGGGTGCAAGGAGGAGCAGCACCCACGTAAGGCTGGGCACTGCTGCTGTCCGTGCACAGCCAAGGAGACTCAGCAGAACCTTGAGCTGCCACATCCAGTGTTCAGTGTATGTTGTACCACTTTAAAGCCAATATAAGATGTTACAAAACAGGAGAATTTTTTTTTCCTGTGAAAGTACACAAACAGGAACCTTATTTTAAGTGTGCATAATGCAGTTGTCAACCAGTGCTTAAAAAGTATAGCTGCATCTACACCAGAGATTTCAGCACTTCCATTCCCAGGTCATAAATTAGATATTTGTAGAAGAAACCTGATTCTGAGGGCGTTTGGTTTAGAAAAGACATCTTTCTAAGTGTAAAGTGATAAGGAATCACAAAATGAAAATACAAAAAAGAAAACTTTTGTCCAGAAAAGATATTGAAGAAAGGCCAATTAACTGCAGCTGCAGATTACTGTGCATAATTTGAAGTGGTTTATATCTTCATATATAGGTTCTTGACATAGGCCCCTGTGAGTCATAAATTCTGGAAAAATGAGTTACAGTAGAAGTGGACTGAGTGAAGGATTGGCAGTGTCAGGGAAATATTCCCCTTGGAGACCACTGACTGTCCCCGTTTACTACTGTGGGAAGATGGCACAGCTGAGCGTGAGCACCAGGCTGTCAGGTAGAGCTCAGCTCCCACGCGTAACGGCTGTGCCTCGGTCACTCTGCTCCAGACACTCGCGTCACGACGTCTCCCCCTGCACTGACCTCTCGTGCTGATGACAGCCGCACGCCAGCGCAGGCCGCTAATCAGATCAGCCCACAATAAGATCACTGTCTGCCTCGCCAGGAGTCTCACGTGTGCTTCTGTCAGCTGTTGATCCGCAGCCCACGCAATGGAAACGCTCGGTTCTGGTTTGCACCACCCTGTTTGCCACAGCTCACCACGCTCAACTAATTCCTACCCAACTCAACTCCCGGCCAAGGCGAGGCCGCAGTACTCCCACTCGGATCACACATCATTACCTTACAAATAGCTTCAACTTTCACAGGTGTATCCACCCACTGAGCACAAAATGAACAGTAAAAGTTAATAAGGCACAGACAATTAACCAGTCAACACTGGGGCCTAATAATCTTGGTCCTTAACAAAACAGCTTTCTGCAATCACATGGTTCATTGTTTCACCCAAACAGAGCCTAGTTAGGCAGCTTCAGGACCACCCAGTCATTTGGGGTGTAGCTCAACCTTTGTAGGTTTTTGCCACAGCCCCCTCCTTAACCTATGCCAGATATTGCAGGTGAGGGAGAGTTGTACCCTAGATTCCCCGTGTCCCTCAGCCTGAGGCATGCTGGAAGGGCTGCACTGTCACCCCCCTACTCTCACTGCTGAGGTCTAGCAGTGATGAACTTGTGCTACCGAGCATTCCTGGCAGCAGGCTCTTCACCAGGTGTACCTACACAGGTGCAACCAAATACAGAACAACAAAATGATTACAATCAACAGCACAGGAATTAGGTGCAACCGGTAATCACAAGTCATTGATAACCACCCAAAGATGTTCCCCGACAGCTAGCAGTGAGTCTTCCCAGGTAATGGCCACCTCCACAGTCTGTTGGGATTCAGAAGGCACCTGAGATGCTGCTCTGTGCTCTTGTCACGAGGTTTTGTGTAGGCTGGCTGCTGCTACTTGAAATTCAGTCGCTTTGGATGCAACAGTTTCTTCCCGTATTGTACCGAGTGGGAGGTTTGGCCCCTGAAACCTTAAACAGTGGTTGAGGCATGGCTTTGGGTTAGGCGCTGAGCGGCACAGGCAGTGCCATTTGCTATCACCATCACGGCTTTGCTTCTACGCTCCCACTCCTTCCCGCGGCCCGATGGAACAGCCACTCGCGCTATCCTCCCTGGACACCGGTGTAATAGCTGACAGACACAAAGAGCCATTTCCTTCCATTGGTCACTACTTGCACTTTTTCTTCTACCTACAGCCCATCACCTGTCTCCAAAGTCCAGCTGGACAATAAACAAGGCTCTATAAGGTAGACAGACGATGTGACAAACGTAGCATCCATCGGTCAGTTATTTACAGCTCCAGTCTGTTCTGACATCAGTAAAGTCACCAACACAAGGCTGTGCTTGTGAACTTCCTCGATTACAGATGGCAGGAGCCCCCTTGGGCAGGGCTGGCAAAGGTGTGGGTAGCCCCTGAACCCCTGGTTCTACCTGCAGCCCATCACTGCTCCACCTGAGGTCACACGAAAGCACAATGCCCCTGCTGAGGGTCAGTTGCAGCTGTGGCCTTCAGCCAAACTGCTCCCTTTTTGTACCAATCCCCTATGCAGCCACCTGTGTGTAGCTTGCCTTCCAGTGCTGTAAGCTATTTGCATAAGTGAGAACCACTCCTTGGTATGGGAGGAACTCCCTGCTTGGAGGTGGACCAGGTGATTCCAGCATCCTTAGCCCATGTTAGCTCTCAGCTAGTATTTCCCCTTCTGTTCATTCATTAATATTCCTTTCCTAAGACAGTATCATGTGGCTTTGTGTACATCTCCCCCTTTATCCTTTTTATCCTTTATCCTTTCTGCTCTGTCAGCTGGAATCCACCCCGACACATTGCTAGGTCTCTCCTATGCCATCCACTCCATCTGAGAATAAGAAGAGGAGTGGGTGGCATTAAACATACTGGCACACACAGAGAATGCACATTCCACTGTGGCCAAGAGTGCAGCAGCTTCACATCACTTAGAGCTGTACCAACTTGGACCGCATAGCGAGACAGGCAGTTTGGTATGATGGGCAGGGTAGAAGCCCACTAGCAGTAATTTTGCCATCCTAATGCTGATTCCTAACAATGAGACATAGAAATTTGACTGGTGACCCTAAACAACCCTTTAAAAGCATTTGCCTGGAGGCAGGTCCTATCAGTGGACTCTGTCAAGAAGCAGTAATAGGAACAGGGAAGATCCCAAGTACAGGATAAATACAACTTATCCAAATAGATTCTGCTGCAATACACATCATGTAAGATGATACACTGCATCTGCATCCACCTCTGTCCTCATCTTCCCTGATACAAACAGGATTTAAGCAAAACCATCCCAGTTCAATACATTGTTACTCAAAAGACTATTTTCTCTACCTCTGCACCTTTGGGGTTTTCCATACTCCCTGTGTGGTGTCACATGTCCTGGGTCCATAAAACTGCATTTCCCTCCTGAGGGGCACAACTACACACCTCCCACCAGCCAAAAGCTACATTCTGGCAAAGCTCCTAGTGCCTGCTGACTGAATTTGACAACGCCCATGAATAGGTGAATATTGGCAGGACATTGGATCTGTTCTTCCAGCACGCTGATACATTCAAGGAATTGAGTTATCCCTGGGTTTTGACCCCAGTGCTGGGATACAGAAGTTAGAAACAAGGTCCTGGACTCATATTTGAAAACCAGTATTAGGGTGCCCATGTAGGAGACATTTGGCATGCTACGTAAGTTACCCTCCTTGGTACCAAGGCCAGTCCTAATACAAATGTCAGCCCCCTCTTAGCAATAAACCTGTCTGGATTTTAACTTTACTGCTGCTAACTTGCTGATCAGGTTAACTCCTCACCCACTGGCAGAAACAGCTGAAGCGATTTGCAGGGACACCTACAGAACACAGAGAAAATTCCTGCAAACCAAAAAGCTCCTCTACCAGGATGTTGTCAGATCAACCCATCAATGAGATGGTGCTACCACTTTCCAGCAGTATTGTTCCCCTGTCAGCTGGGGATCCATGGTCCCAGCCATGGAAACATTCTGTTGGTGTCTGCACTGCTGTTTGCATGGTTCAGCATGTTCTGCCCGTTTGTAGAGAACTCCCAGCCAAAGCTAGGCCAAGATCCTCTTGTATCAGAGATGCTGCAGCAAACAGCAACTTTTACTATCTTATCTTACAAAATATAGTAGAATGACACAATGGTTTTCACAAATGAAGAAACCACCTAAGCCATTCATCTGGGAAGAAGCACTATAGACTCTAGAGACAGAAATAATGTTTAGACAGTGAGTTTTAAAGCCATTATCTCCAGCTTTTACTGAAGTATGAGCAACAATATCAAGTATTCAGCCTGTTGCAGGCAACGCTCTGTCCTGATGTCATTTGTCCTTAGTTTTATCTTTTTATTTTTCTGTGGCCATGAGGCCTTAAGTTAATGAACTCCTGTTCTATGAGGTCCTGTTTGTGATAGATAATAGATACTTATTCTATCAGTCCTTAATGATATCTATTGCTGGAAAACCATCACTTCATTTGGTGTTCTTAAAATAAGTTCTGTTTTCCTCTGTTTTTCTTTCTCAGCACAGTCTGCTGAGGACTAAGATTGTCACAGACGCCCTAGAACAAGTCCTTCAGCCACTGACTCATCACACTAATCTCCCCATATTTTTCACAGCTTGTATTTTCATTAAATTGGAGTGGGCCACTCATGCCTTGCAAGCCTCATGTACTTTCCTCATAGCTGAATCTGGTCTATTTTATTGTTACTTAACTCTTCCAAACTGATGCTATTATTTTCCTGCCTGCATTTTTTCTTCCTAGCCAGACGCAAGCCAGGCTTATCAGGGTTGGGTACAGGTGCCGTATGGCTGCTTCAGAGCTACCTGAATATAGCCAGAAAATCAACACAGATGAGACTTTCAGTGCTAAAAGCTGTAGCAGTTACAATCAAGACCTTATCATTGCAATGTTGCTGTAGGCTTCACCAGGCAGGTAGCCTGTCAGTCACAATAGGGAGGGGTGTGTACCTGTACACACCTCAGCCTGATGTGGTGGTATCTCCTGTTAAATGTGAGGCTCTCACCAGCTACATGATTCAAACCACCCAATGAAGTTTTCAGGCTACTAACTAAAGCTTCAAGGTACCCTGCTGGGAAAACCACAGCTCTTTCACAGACCAGACCAGACTTCTGAATGTTGTCTTCGGACTTTTGCTACTTGGACATTTCTAAACTTGCTGCCACCTCTTTCAGCTCCTGCTACCTCAGAGTCCACGAGCTCTCCAAACAGCATAGCTTTGCCTACCAGCTAAGACAGAGCCAGCTAGGGGGGTGGGGAGGGAGGGGTGTTGCTCACCAAGTGTCAGGAAAGGGTGCCCACACCACCAGCTGCCTGTAGGTTTTCTTTTATTCAATTTTGGTAAAGTCCCCAGTTCTCATGTTTTGCCAACTAACACCACAGACCTTCTTGGCAGTGCCCTGCACCATGCCCAGGGCCTGATTTGGCTCCATGTATGGAGCTGCAGCTCCCTTCTTGCTGACGTTGGCTGATATGCCCCATCTAGTGCGATGCAGAGAGCTCCTTCTGCACTTGTGCTCTTCTCCTACACCCAACTGTCTAAAACACACACAAGCAATTACAACAAAGCAAATAAGGGCACAAGCATCAAAGCAAACTTTGTTTACTCCAAATACCAGACAGCGAAACAGAACTGCAAGGCACTGCAGTCAGTCTTTGCCAGTAAGTCAATATATCTAAACTGAGATAATGCTTTTAGGGGTTTTAAAACAATGTTAACTCAAAATAATGAAATTACAGCCTGGTTACATCTCCTGAGACTTCTACACAGACCCAGAAAGGATTGATGGTTTTTTTTTTTTCCACAAGACATTCCTTTTTTTTCTGCAGACACCAGAATTTCATCAGAGCATTAATCTTGGTAAAAAGATATTTCTACTGACTGCGCAAGACATGGAATAGTCACATCACATCATCAGCATAATGCTGCCTGAAAACAGTAAGGGAGGATGACAGAAGCACCAGCTGCTCATTTCACATTCATTGATAAGTAATAGATCCTTCTCCCCAGGCCTGGGTCAACGCCTTGCAGTCAGAGTTCACCTTCCTCTCCCACATCTCCAGCAGCTTTAAAGTTACAGCCTTGCAAATATAACTTGTCATTACCAGAAAGTGTAATTGAGGGCTGTTATCTTCCCACCTTTAGAGAACTGGCCACTTATGAACAGAACATGGCACTGAATTTCCAAACAGCAAGAATGGAAGACACTGAACAGTTTCAGGTGGGGACAGAAAAAGTTACTTCCATTTTCTTGACAGTATTAGTTTCAGACATAAAAACATCTCATTATCTACCCAGGTTTGTGTAGCTGCTCCATATAACCGAGCAAGTCACAGTCACATGCTGCCGTTACGTGCTATCTCACAAGAATGTCTGAGGTGCTCATTAATCTGCTCATGAGGTGATAATCCACCTCTTATCTCCAGATTTTTGTTGCATTTCCTGAAAAGCTGAAGCCTGACTGTAGATATATAAATACACACAGAACTACAATGGCTGGGCTGTAGTAAATGCTTCAACATTTTGGAGCAAAAGAGATTATTCTCTCATAGAAATTAAAAATGTAAATGAACATTCCTGTTTCTATGTAAGTAATTTTTTCCCCACAAATAATCTGAAGCAACTAGGTTTAGAACTGAAAAAAAGTAATTCTTTTTTAACTGACCTTATGCATGGAAGAAAATGCTGCTGAAGAGTTGGGTTTTTTTATACATAAAGTGCTTCTCAAAGAACTTGGGAATGGTGAGATTTGAGAGATCAATGAAAAACTGTTACCCTGTTTCAAATCCATTTCAAGATTGGGCATTGGATCACATCTGGCTGTTTCCAAGACACTTAATCATAGCCCACTAGCCTGCAATTGAAAATGCAAGCAGTTCTTTATTTATTGTAGCTTGCAACAAATAAATAAAGTTTTGGGAATCTCGACGCTCAGTCATGTACAGGACTGAGAAAGGAGCTGTAAGGCACCAGGCACGCAGGGGAACACCTCAGAAGAAGGCCTTTGCAACCCAAGGGAACTGCCATCACACATCACTTTTATCTTCTTTGCCTGGCAATATCCCAAGCATTTTAATTTCTACCACTCATTTCTTGTTTGCTTTCTCCATTAGACATATTCCTAAGGCTAGCCTGACATGGGGCTTTCCAGTTACTGAGAGAATTGGCTCTATCAGTGATGAGGATCCAGCTCCTCCGCTGCTATTAGTCCCAGTCTATCTTTTTAGACTTCACTCCTCCCTTTCCTGGCTGCCGAGCACCTGACCGGGACGCTTCCAGACAACCCGGGCCTTGCCACCCTAGAGTGCAGTAGTCAGGCGAAGCCACGGCGGCTCGGTGAGGAGGCGGTTAGCACCGAGCAGAAGCAGCCGGGGAGGAGGGAAGAGATACGCGGGAGGCGAACCGGCTGTGTGCGTGTGTACCTGTGCCCCTCAGCGGGACAGGGCGCTGTCCGCCGCGGGGCAGGCGCTAGGGCAGCCGACGGCCCGCCAAAGTCCCGCTCGCGCCGCCTCCCGCTCGCGAGGGTGTGGGGGGGGGGCGGAGGGGAGGTGCCGCCACGCAGCCCGCCCGCCGCCATTTTGGCTGTTTTGCGTCGCTTCCGCCACTGGGAAGTAAACAGAGAGGGAGGGAAGAAAGCAGCGACACGGGTCGGGATAGGTGAAAGAGGCACTAGAGTCGGCTTCGGTGGACGGGGCTGATGTGGTCGGAGCGGAGGCGGCAGCGCGGCCCGAGTCCCGGTTAATGCGAATCGCAGCGGGGAGCCACCAGGTGAAGGGACTGGAAGGGGGTGGGTGGCGGCGGCGAGAGCGGCACAGCAGGACCTTTCTCTGGGCCTCGGCTGCGCTGCTGATGTAGAGAGAAGGGGGTGGGGGGCGGCAGGGCCTGGGGCCCCGGAGCGCTCTGTCAGAGCCCCGCGGCTGGGGCTGGGCCAGAAGGAGCTGACCATGAGGTGAAGCTTCCCCGGGAGTAACGGGGCTCAAACCTTAGAGCTTTGTGTTTATCGTGCGTCTCTGCCTCGGCAGCTTTCTCATAATAACAGTAAGGAATTGTAAATCCCTCATTGTTTCCCGGAGAGCTAGTTAGTTGTTTGCGGAGATTAGGTTTGTGTCTGGGCCGCCCCCTCTCTGATTCCGGTCCCCCCATTAGCGCTCTCCGTTTGTGTCTAGAACAGCCTTGCTTCAGGTGTCAAACAACACAGCGAGCTCAGTTAGGCTTGTTCGTGGGAAAGCATTATCAGCAGGGTGTAAACAGCCGTACACAGTTTGGCTCTATTTATTTATTTATTTGTTTGTTTGTTCCTAAACGGCCATTGTGTTCTGTCTGCACCTTACTCAGCAATAAAAACAATGTTAAGCATGTGCTTTGCTCCTCCTCCTGCTTGGTGACTGAACTCTGGTTATGGTTGAACGTGACTGTATTGCAGGCAAGATAGCGTGGGTTGAGCCTACATGTGCAGTTCAGAACATTGAGTTCAGAAGCAAGTTGTTAAAATAGGTTGAGAAATTGAACTGGAACATCTTAAGGAGTCAGGCATCCTGATTTCATTCACCCAGTGCTACCAGGACTGAAAGATATCTTTGTTGTTTTGGGCTGGGTTAGTTTTTGAGGTTTTTTTTCTGTTTTGGTTCTTCCCCCCCCCCTTCCTGTCAAGATCTTAGATTTTTAAAGCAAATATGATTGTAGCAGCAATTTGGAAAAACTGATCTGTGCTGTATGTCTTAAGCATGCCAGAGAAAGGTAAAAGCAAGATCAATGGTTCAAGAGTTGTAAGAACTGGTAAGCAATCATTGTCTGAAGGTTGTACCTCTGCAGTGATATGCTAGCATGCAATTTGGCATCAGTGTCTTCAGTCTTGAAAAGTTATCTCTCTTGGCCTTGGATTTAAAATGGTTAGATCTATAGACTGTCAGATACTTAAAGTTAACTGGACTACCTAATTGCATTTGCCTGCTCCTATATGAAGCTTGCAGAAAGGTTTACTCTTTTTAAGTTGCCATTTTTATAAATAAGTTTTAGATGACTGCAAACTTCTGGAGGTAAATATACCTTCTTTCAATTTTGTATTTGTTTTACTGTTAAGAGATTGAAAGCAGTTCTGTTTTTAAAAAGCTGTTCCAATGCTTTAAATGCAGAAACAAGATCACAGAAATTAGTTGAACATGTTAATTAGAAATTAGATGACAAAATAACCATCAAATACTTAAAGTCATATTTTTTAAATCTTGATCTTAGACTTCTTTTCTTTTTGAGAAAGCTCCACAAGGAAATATTTTTGAAAAGTTATGATTACAGTTCAAGCCATGGCACTTCCATAGCATCTTATTTTCTGCGACCTGAAATTCATCATCCATATAGCTCTACTGGTGACAGTATTGTCTCCTCTTCATTGGCTGTGTATAAAAACTTGGGATAGTACCCTACAACTGCAAGAGTAGGTTTTGATCTGTATCAAGCATATATTATCTACTTGGAACTCATCACAGTTAGCTCAGAGGTGCAACATCTAAGCTGGCTGTTGATGACCTGATCCACTTTGATCGGCCATGTCTCGGGTTATTTTCCAGCTGAAAAATGCATACAGTTTTGTCAGTGGCAGCTCAATTCTCTTCTCTTCTGAAAGGGGGTGGTAGGGTGTTTTAGGTGTGGTCTGTCTTTGAATATAGTATAGTAAATACATATGTTATATAGTATAGTAAATGTGCTGTATATGTGAACAAGTTCTGCTGTGTGTGCACAATAGCCCTTGGAATGTGGTAAGGGAGAAAATCCAGAACTTGACCCTCTAATGCAGTGATAAAAGTAGCCTACCTAACTAGAAAATGTATTCGTATGTATTACCATACTAACAAAAGATTAAGTAGTATTTCTGTAGAGGAAGACTTGGAGAGACAAGTCTATCAGTTACCTTGTGTAGTTTTTTGCAGACAAACAAGAGGTGGAAAGACTTAAAGACATCAAACGTTCTATCCCAAATTTGGGAAGTGAATAGCTTGCATATCGTAATTGTTCATTATAACCTAGTTGTAGCTGTTTGGAATATCTGTTTAGCATAAGGTTTAAAGGAATATTACATTTCAAACTAGCTTATTACGAGTAACATTCCTGGACTGTGCTTAGCAGTTATCTCAAACACAAACACATCAGGTTTGCTGTGGATTTGCTAATCTAATTCCTGATTAATTCTTAATTATTCCGTTTTCACAGCTGCAAAATCCAGTTTCTTCATCTTTTTGTTAGTTACAGAGGGTTTCAGGTCACTATTCAGTTTTCTTGCCTTTCTTTGTACCAGTGAAGTTAGTTGCTCAGCAACAGAATTCTCTCTGGGGTGGAAAGCTTGTTTCAGCACAGGCATCGTGTTTGGCATAGTGTCATAGACATGAATCACAGTAAGTAGTTTTCAGGAAGCAAGCAGAGATTTTTTTGCCCAGTAGTATTTTCATTTTATGATTGCCCCCAAGTGCTACTGGGATTAAAAAAAAAATGGAAGTTGTAAAAAATCAAGAGACAAGTTCTGTTCATCAGTTTTTCATGACAGTGTGTTCAGGTTTGTTTATATCATTTTATGACTAGGCTCAGACCTTAAGTGATAGCTTGCTATGTCATGTGAGTTGGTAGGATTAAAGTATTTTAAAGATAGGTAAGGAGGTGCTGGCCTTGAGAAAATAATCTGTGATGCATTGGATGATAAACAGGATATTTTTTCATTTGTTTATCTAGTGTATTATACTTTAACTTTCCCTGCTATGTACTGCAACTAAGAAGACTAATTGTCCAGGTCCCAAATGGACTGGGCATATGATAATCTTACGGATGTAATTGTACTTGAATGTTAAACTAGAATGGTTTCGCTATGTATGAAGTCCAAGTTTATCTTGTAAAAACACCCCCTATGATTTGTATATATCAAGCCAGATTCTCTTAACATTTTAGAGACTAGAATTGAGTGTATTGTAGTTTAGTGTGAAGTCTTGTTCTTAGTCCTTTAGGACATGATGTGCATTGTGTTGAGGCTTTTAAAAGCAAATGATTGGATGCTAAGTTCACTTGTAAGCTGGAATGTGCAAAAGAACAACTTTGGTCAAAAACCCAATGCTGAATATATTCCAGAGGTACTATCTATTTACTAGCAAGTTGGAAAAATGAAAGCACAACAATGTTCTTAATGAAGTATATTTTTAAGGATACTGATTAAAACAGATGCATGTTGAAGTAACCTTTTTAAAAAATAAATAAGAATAAAGATTCTTTCTGTCTGGGAATAAAAACTATTTGGGCAGATACAACACCTGCAAACAGGCATACACTCATTTTCTTGCTTGCCTTTTGCCTTCCACAGTTTCAAATGTTGGTTTTGGTAAATAGGAACTTTGGTATGTAGGGCAAAAAAGAAGAATTAAAATAAAAATAGGACTGTGGCAGCAATATGAATCTTGGTGATAAAAGAGTTCAGAAGTATATCTTTCCATTAGTAGGAAAGTAGAGTGATAATCAACAAAGCAATAAATCAAATTAGATTCAACGTGATCTCAAACACAAAAGTGAAACACCGAGAGGTGTGTGACTTAGAAATAGACGGGCACTGTTAATGATTAAAGAAGTAATATTAAAGATACCTGTTTAGTTGGTAGTGTTATCTTTAGAATACCACTTCAAACTCATTGGTACTTGCCTGTTTTTTCCTTTGGGGGATTGACCCTGCAAAAGTGTGGTTACAGAAGACTTGCATTTTCGCTTCCACAGTTTTCTATTAATAGTGTTCTTTTCAGGTCTCCAACATTTACAAAATACATAGATAATTTTGCAAATTGTTTTTGCAGAATGAAACGAGGAAGGAAAACTAATGAGGCCAGCAGTAGTTCATCTGAAGAGACAACAGAGAAAGAATCCAAGAGACACAAGGTGATAGACAAGAATACCATAGTTGTGCAGAGTCCTGACTGGGCAAACCTGCTTCAAGACATTATCCTGCAGGTGTTTCAGTACTTGCCCCTCCTGGATCGTGCTCATGCATCGCAGGTCTGCCGAAGCTGGAACCAAGTGTTTCATATGCCTGATCTCTGGAGGTGTTTTGAGTTTGAACTGAATCAACCAGCTACGTCTTACTTGAGGGCTACACACCCTGAACTAATCAAGCAAATAATAAAGAGGCATTCCAATCACCTACAATATGTAAGCTTCAAGGTAATGTATTTTTGAGGCTTTTCAAAAGTAATTTTATAAAAAGAGAAGCATTTGTTAAACTTGGTGGTCTTTCTTTCCCCCCTGGAGCTTTATTTGGAATGTTGTAGGGAAGTATCTCTGAAACATTAGAGACAGTTTTGATGATCTATATAAATATCAAAGCACAAGAAGTATGATTTAATTAATGTTGTTAATTGAAATAGTGGTAAGTGGTAATTGACAGTGTGATCAAAACATTATAACATGCTGAAAATGAAAGAATGCCACTAAATGTTAGGAAAGGCTTATGATGTTTTTTTTGTGATTAGGAATGCCAGTTATTTAAAAGTAAATGTGACAGCTCTTAGTGGGATAGGCTTTGTTTTCAGGCCCAGTATTCTGAAGAAATGAATTGTCTAAATGGGCATATAGACATGGAGGTTACCTCCTAATTAATTTATCTGCGTATATTTTCAGGACCAAAACTTGGAATAACAGTTCTGAATATACTTTTTCATTGTCTTAATTACTTTAAGTGGGGATTTTTTTCTTTCTTTTTTTTTTCTTGTAGCATCCTAGCTGCGTAAAGTTCTGCCTCAGAGAGTAGGTAGAAATACTTTGGTTCTGATGTTACTGTACGTGTGCGTATCTGCCTCAGAATTTTTGATTGGGATACACATATTTGGTATTTTCCCATTTCATGTCCTGTAGGAAGTTGGATAGAAAACATCTAATGCAGGGAGAATGACTTCAGTACTAATAGTAAGCAGCTAGCAGTTAGTACTGAATTGTACAGGACTGTTCACAGATGGCATCATCGGAGTGCAAATGCCTTTCAGTTAACTGAAAAAGTACATGGGATTTGCACAGGATGGTGTAGCTACTGACTGTGCTTGGATGAGAAATACTGCTTGGTGAGAATTTGCTTTGTTGATGTCATAGAATTATTTTCAGCAGATAAAAACCCTTTAACGTTGGCCTGCGTATCAGTGTGTTTTGGAAGGGCTCTGTGAAGCGGTTGTGATTGCGCACGCATCAGCTATGTGACAGGCTTGGAAAGGAAATTACTTCCCTGCAAGGTGGATGTACTAGTTTGTTTCTGAGATTGACAGTTGTAGCAATCATCAGCATGTGGGTAGCTGGGGCACCTCTGCCTAATCACATGTATTATTACTGCTGGATGCAATACCTGATAGGAACTGTTATCAAAGAGCTTGTGAGATTTTTATCAGTGTCCAAAGAAAGAAAATTTATAGCAGTATTGGAATGACCTTCTAGTGTATTTTCTGTCTACGCTGCTTTGCACCGAGTGGTTTTTGAAAGATTTCAGATGCCCTTCACTGGTAGGGTGATACCTCTATTTTTTTCTTGAACGTGTCCCTTCAGTTGTCCTTGGGTGTTGCAGAATGACCACTAGACTGCAGGAAATACTGAGTAAAGAGAGTAATCACAAGAAAGTGGATGTAACACTGACTGTAAATCTGTCAAGGCTGAGAGCTCAGGGAGATTTTTTGTAGGCAAAGAAAGACTGCATTTGGAAAATCGGGGGTTTTTTTGTTTGTGTTCAAGCAGAAAATAAACATTTGTTAGATATATTGCTGACAAGGAACCATGGCTTTTGGTAGGTTTAAAATTGATATTGTGATCAAGCTTTTTATTGTTCTGTGGATTTGCAAAGCTGTCACACCTACTGTATGTAAGTGGTGATTTGGAAAGCACATCTGTCATGTTTGGTGGGAAATCCACTGAGGGCACTGAAGTCATGTCCTGCCCCCGCCTCCCGCAAAGTATCCATTGCGTATCTGTTGTCGTATTAATGATAAAGGTCCAGTCACATAGGTTGGTATGATAATGCACTTAACTCTCCAGCAGCTCTATGATATGAGCTGAGTCACTGTAAAAGGGAGCAGCTTTTTCACACAGTAAAGGTTTTATAGAATTTCTGCATTTTGATAAGGAAGAACTTAAAGAGGAAATGGGATAGACTCTGGACCCAAATGGACCTCCATTGACTTATTATTTGATGTGGACTGAGGATCTTTGAACAGACTGTTCAGCTGACACCTCACCATGCCAAATTTTACCAAACTGTTTAGAAGACTGGTAAACTTACAGCAAATGATCTTGGATTTTTGGTATGTACTTTTTGGAGAAAAAAGAATGACATGGATGGAATCCCAGTGAGGTGGTTTGTGGTGGTGTTTTTTTGGTTGTATTTTTTTTTTTGACATTGCATTTCATAAGGTAAAGTGGGGGGGGGGGAAAGTAGTATGCTTTTTTGGTAAAGAGTGTATTTGATGCAGTTTTTTTTCTGAATAAAAAAAAAATACGTTCTGTTTTAAGGTGGACAGTAGCAAGGAATCTGCAGAAGCAGCTTGTGATATTTTATCACAACTTGTGAATTGCTCTCTGAAAACACTTGGGCTAATTTCAACTGCCCGGCCAAGCTTCATGGATTTACCAAAGGTATTTTAATATGTGTATTTTTATATAGCAAAGTATTGCAGTGGTTCCTACAGTATTTCTATAATTTTACAAATGTTTTTTTTGTAAGAATATGCATCTTTGGTGAAGAAAACTGTATTACTGGGCTCTATTAAAGGGAAGAGCTGGGACATTCTTTCGTGTAAGATGGATAAATAAAGTTTCATTCGTTCTCTGCATTGTGTGAAGGCTTAGTCTTGCCCTCGTTCTCCCAAGTCCTCCTGTTTATTGACCTCAAGGTAATACTGACCAACCTGGTCCAAGGCAGGAGGCGGGGCGATTCATGTCTGTGTTGTTATCTTGTGGGACTGGGGAGATGTTTAGGAGACTAGTATAATCATATGAGTGATGGGGTTTTATCCATGTGGACTTGCTGTATGGATAACACTGTCATTGAGCTGTCTTTAGAAAACAATATGATCATGGCTTTCACTACTTCATGTCACACAGTCAAGTGTTGGATTCTAAGGCAAAATGCACTGTATTTCTGAATTTTTCTGATGGATTTTTACTTTGCATGTTGTCTAGAGGACAACAAATCTCTTAGTTGTATTTCTAAACAAGAATTCCTGCTTTTGAGGTAGAAATGTATTATTGCTGAGGGTCAGGACAATGGTTGGGGTAATCTGGGCTGCTTACTTTATGGCAGGGAGATCTTGGATGTCTCGCAGCCACAAGCCTCAATTCCTGAATCCAGTTCAGGTGTATGTGAAGGGCCAGATACAACTAGACTATTAGCTGGATCTTGGTCATAGCATTGCTGATGATGGCAACAAGGACAGGGGTGAAGTGGGTGTAGCCTCAGGAGAGGAAGTAGGCTATGGGATTTAAAACAAGGTTAACTACAGAAGGATTATTAATTATTATCTTTGTCAGTGATCACAGCAGCATCATGCAGTCCTCTTGAATATGTATTTTTAATTCTTAATTTTCAAAGAGTTTCCAGATCTGTAATCAATTTTGGGTGTTGTGGTTTTTGTGGTTTGGGTTGGTTTGGGGTTTTTTTTTGGGGGGTGGGGTGGTGTGGGGTTTTTTTGTTTGTTTGTTTAGTTTGGTTTTGGTTTTTTGGGGTTTCTTTGGGGGGGGGTCGGGTTGTCTGGTTGCTTTTAATTTGGTGGTTTTTTGGTTTGTTTTTTTTTTCTCAGTGTGCTTTGACACATGACTATAAGAAAACCTTAATGTAGTGAAAACAGTCCACAGGCTATGTGTGTTAGCAATACTTTGTCCTTTCAGCTCTTGCATATTGTATTATTTTTTAATGTGAACGCTGGTTTAGCTCTCTCAGTTTTCATTGGAGGGATATGTTATGGTCCTCTTCAGCTTGCTGAATAATTATTTGTAGTTGTTCATGCTCTGGTTTTATTTAGCTCCAAGGCTTTTGAAACACAAGCTTTTTTTATCCTAACAGGTTCACATGTGGCCTTTAAAAACATAATTAAAATGAGCCCAAATAATTTGTCTTGCTATTTACCGCTCTGATAATACTGTCACTGGCATATGTTACCACCAGGAATAATTTTTAAAGAACAGAATTGGACCATGAATAAGTTCTTCTGCTAGTGGGAAGCCATTAGTAACAGGCCTATTAGATGAGAAGCAGGCAAACATTAATAGATCTGAAAAATGGTTAACACTACACCATTATTTTCTCCTGTTTATTAGACTGTAGAAAGTCTGAACTACTTTGCATTATCTTCACTGGCGTTTTTCTGATGTCAAATAACATGACATCTGGCAAATATTTGTAAATCACACTTAGCATTGTGTTGCCTAGTCTTTCCACTAAGCACATTGTACATGGTTATTTTTTTTAAAGAATCCTAATATAGGCTACATATGTATCAACATTCAAAAGGCATTAATTTCCCAGCTTTTAGGTTTTGAGATGCTGTTTTCCATTAGCTCTTCAAACTGGTTTTTGTAAATGTGACTAACTTTTTTTTCCTTTCTATTTAAAAGCCTTCTTCATGAAGGGGATTACATTCTAAATACATGGTTATTTTCATAACACAGTGCTAACACTCCTGTAATACAGAGTGGAAATATTTAAACATCTTTATACTCAGTGTATTGTCAGTATCGATGGGAGTGGTCTCTAAAGCCAAAATGCCTAATGCTTCCAGTTTGAACTTTGTTTCCATTTGTGAGAACTGACCTTGGCAGTTTGTTATTGTGAAAATACTAATTCCTGCTCTAAATCTAATTGAGTGAGTTCTAGTAAAACTGCAAGCATGCTGCATAAGAATGGCAAATGCTTTTGCCAGGCCTTCTCTCATGTAACTCTGCTCAGGATTCTACGTGCACATGTGGCTCAGGGTGAAAAACTAATGAAATCATAGTAGGTAATTTTATGGGATATTTAATGTAGTGCATGGAGGAAATAGGGTGGGGGTTTTTTAAGCCTTCTATTGAGTCAATCTGATAAGAAATTATGAAGATAAGTTAATTATTCACTTCCTTTGTACCACCAATGATTTCTACAAGCACTGCTGTATCTGCTCCTTTGTCTGTGTTTCTCAAGGTGTCCTGGGCTCTCTTTACTGGTAGGTTTCATTGGTTACAGAAAAATGCTGAGAAACAACCTTGAGCACAGGACCTACATTATCTCTGCTGCTTAATTGGTAATTAATTGATCACCTGCTGCTTGGCTCTGTTTGGATCGCTTCAGTTCACTTTCCAAGATAAATCCATTCAAACCATGAATACTGTGTGAATGGTAGGCAGGCAGTGGTACCTTTGGCTTTGGATACATCTTAACAGTACAGGATTGCCACTTGACTGTATTTTCATCTCACCAGTGCAGCACAACTCATCACATGGAAATTCCTGTTCTAGCAGATGCTTCTTTTAGAGCATGACTTAAAATTTATCCTCAAAATTAGAGTTTCTAGGCTTTCTCATTGCTTGTGGTCTTACTATAGTTTTGAGTAGTGGATTTTCCTGGGTCAGGTTCTTGGTTTACATTTAATGTTAAGACTTTCTGATTTGCCAAATACATAGCCTGATAGCAAAAAAAGATTATACTTCCTCTACTCAAAAATATGTCAGTTACTGTGAATTTGTAATTATGCAGTATCAAAAGAATGCTTTTTCAGCAAATGCTGTCAATAAGTACTACAAAGCTAGGACTGCTGTGTCCAATGTAAAACCACTGAGATTTTTATTTCAGATACTACTCTTTCATTACAACTTTTTTTTTTTTCCAGTCTCACTTCATTTCTGCACTGACAGTGGTGTTTGTGAACTCCAAATCCCTCTCTTCACTTAAGATTGATGATACACCAGTAGATGATCCATCTCTCAAAGTGCTAGTGGCTAACAACAGTGACACACTCAAACTGTTGAAAATGAGCAGTTGTCCTCATGTTTCTCCAGCTGGTAAGCTACTGTGTTTTGTTTTGTGGCTTTTTCTTTTTGTTGTTGTTGGGTTTTTTGGTTTTGTTTTTTGTTTTGTTTTGAATGTATGCATTAAATTCTGTCTGAAACCAGTAAACTCCTGGAAAAAATACAGATGGAGTGAGAGTAAGCATCAATGTGGTATCTACAGCAACTGTCACTAAGTAGAATACTATTCAGCTGATTATAAATCCATCCATCCCCACCGCTTGCGGAGTGACTACTGAGCTAGTAATAAAATAGCGCATGTCTGTTCTGGATAAATAACTAACTTCTTGTGGAACTTAAGAGTTTGTATTAACCTGATAGTGCACTCCTGCAATGACTGTTTCGGTATCCCAATATAATTAACCTTTTTTGGAACGTGAGTTCCTTTTCTACAATTCATTATGTATGGATTTTGAGGGTTGCAGTGTCATGGATTATGAAGATGCTGGCTTAATCATTCTAAAAAAATCAGTTAAATCTTTTGCTGAGAATAACTGCACACAGCTTCAAGAAAGGGGAGATGAGACTGAGCTGTGCAGAACTTGTGCCATTACCAAATGTACCTCATTAATAGTCCAAGTGTGTTTGTAGCAAGAATGAAGCTGTTTTGTATCAGAATGAAATCACTCAAGATTGTTGAAGTTCACAGAATTAACGTTTGTGGAAGATTTATGCAATGCACAGCAAGTTTAAAATTGATTCACAGCCTGTCAACACGTTTTTTCACTGGAAAATGGAAGAGGAATTGTAAATGAGATGCTGTCAACTTAGTTCAGTTCCTCTTCTGAGGATGAGTAGAAACTACTGTAGTCATCATAACTTTCTTCATGCAAATACATTCCAGCTCTAAATATGAGGTGTATTTTATGTAAAATTCACCAGCAGGACGTTTTATATGTGGGGAAAATGATACCACAGCAGAGGGCATGTTGCTGGAAATCACTGGAACATTATTTCCTTCAAAGCTTTGTAACTGTAGATAGGGGGTTTAAATTAACTCAGGTGACTGGGTTTTTTCTGCCTTTAAAAACTCGCTCGAGAATTCTCATGTCTGAGAAGTACAGGACCCATAATGTGTCTTGCAGGAGGAAGAGGATCCAACAGTAATTTGTAGGTAGGCAAAGAGAATAATTTCCTTGGACTTGGTTCTGAGAGCAGCCTGTCAGTTCTAGTAGACTTTGCTGGCTCGTGGCTAATCCTTCCTAGAAGGTTTTATGGAAAATCATCACTTGATATGGGAGAGGGTGTGTGTTTATGAAGTTGTTTGACTGGTGTATTCTGATTGATGTATCTTGTCCAGTGTTTAAACTGAAGGAATAATGGGTAAGACATGGCAACGCCTGCTTGAGGAATGGGAGCACAGCTACTATTTTCCTTCATGGTGCAGAGGTGAATAGAACGGGATCAGATGCATTAGTGCTGAAACCAGAGAGTGCTGAGCAAATAGCAGGAGAATTTGATTGCTTAATTCAAGTCTGGGTGTGCCTTGAGAGGGAGAAAAAAGTGGAACAAAAGTAGTGTCAACCTACTAGTATGACAGGTAGTTGGCTTCAGAGGAGACAGGCTGCAAAATGACACTTGAAGAAAAATTAGAAAGTTTGAGCACTAAGTTATACTTGGAGATTTTTTTTCTTATTTTTATTTTTTTTCTAATGGGAACATGATAATTGGCAGGCTGCTGTAAATGTGAAAGAATTTCAAACTAACCAAAAGGGCCATGAGTTGTGCAAAATTAATTACTTATAGATACACTTAAAATGGTATAACATGCCTTCAAATTGCAGTTGGTGGGGAGGGAATTTTGTTACTAGATTAGTTCTTAAGAAATTTGTTAGTGAAGGGACAGAGAAGAGTAATTCAAGTAGTGCAAGAGAGACTCCACTGCTGTGGGGAAAGAAAGGAAAAAGAGTGATACCAAACTGCCACTTGCTTCCAAGGGTTGCTCTGAATAATCCCTAAGTTACTGTACAAGGATAAAAGAGGCACATTTGGCTTAGGGCCAGGGAAACAAAGGCAGTGCTGTATTTCTGTCTGTCTTTGTGGGCATATCTGAAGTTTCTTTCTCTTACTCTTTCCTCTCTGCACTTTTAACTTGCATGAGAACTGCAACAGTACCTTGTAAAACGAAATAATGGTTATGTTTAAATCCAGGTAAATGTGCTGCTGTTTATTACTTAAAATATTAACTGGTGAAACAGAGGGAACTGAAAGCGTTTTTGTAAAGGCTGTATTTGTTCCCTGCTTTGGGGGTAGCAGGATAGCTTTTCTTTGAAGGAGGGTTTGGGGAGAAGTGGATACAGAGTGTAGCTGCATCAGCAGTTTACTAGAGGGATTTTTTTAATGCAAATCTGTGCTGTATGCTGTATATCATGAGTGCTTCACCTCTCGGTGATACAAAGGTTTAGACAGCATGTAGGCTTGGTCTGTGAGCATACTACTTGCAGCATGGGCTCCATGGAGGCCCACCAGCAGGTAACTGTCTACACTGTATTTGTTTTCAGTCCTATATGCAGGATATATAATTTCATTGCCAGTATGTGTTGCAGATAGCTAGTCCTAGACCCGTAAAAGGTCGCAGCAAGTGCACTAGTTAATGACGTACACTTCAAGTCAACAAAGATTATTTGTTGAAGGTTGGCAGTCTGGATTAGGAGCTGATTTGCATGCTTAATTTGTAGCAAACTGTTCTGAAACTGGGTAGTGATGAGACAATATATTTGAATCTTGAAACTATTTAAAATATTTCATGTGTCAGCAGACCTAGGTGTTACAAAGGAGGATGTCTGAGTCCACTTACATGGAGTGGTCATAGTAGCTGTTGCTGTAAGAACAACTGTTTGTTATGATTTCCAGACAGGAAATGCTCTCTAGAATGTGAAGAATGTACACAGAAGTTTGTAGTTATACATCGTGCTTCTAGTTTTGTACTCTAGTCTCTAAAAAAATATGGATTTTCACTTCATCCTGGGTTCCATCCTGTCCCCCCCCGAATGAAGTAATGAGTAGGCTTACATATATAAACTCTCTTTACAGGAGATAGTTGCAGTAAGAGTTGGATTAGAATTCTGTCCGCCTAAATTCTGCTGGGTTGTGTTTTGGGTTTGGGTTTTTTTGTTTTTGTGGAGTTTTTTGTTTGTTTTTATTAATCTAGCAAACTTTTTATATTTGAAATGATGGTATTTGATATAGTTGGAAGAGCTGCTGCTACACGTGTTCTCACAGATCCTCAGGTGGAAAATGCTTACTTTTTCTGGTGCATATATTCAGTTCTTTTTAAGAAAGTGCTTTTAGGCTCAGTATAGACTTCTGAGTTTGATAAATGCATCTTAAAATAACTGCTGCCTTTCTATATTTCTTCCCATTGCTTCAAAGCTACAGTGTATTGAGCTCAGGTTTTCCAGTTGCATATTAAATGCTGTGTTCTTATCTCCTCTGTTAATGGAAGGACCATATCCTGAATTTCACAGTGTTTTCTGGGTCACATGAAATGCAAAAGATTGTATGCATTTTTTTTTTAAGTGCTGTTACCAGTGTGTTACTGTTGCTAGTATCTGCAAATAGGAGTGGAAACCTTATAAACTGCACATAATTCTTTCTGTTAGTGTCTTTGTCTTCTGTCTTCCATGAGCAGCAGGTTATATTGATTCATTAAAGGGAGAGTCTGAAAATGGCTGTTCTAGGAATTAGTGCTCCCAGGTTTTAGTGTTTTCCCTGGTTTTTGCTGTCGCTTTTCCAAATATATTTATGCATTGCTACAAAGAACAAATACTGACAGCAGGAACTTCTCTACTGAAGATGAGTGCTAGATTTTTAATTTACATTTGCTTTCTGCAGGTGACAGATTCCATTCATGGCTGTTCTGTCAGACACAGCAGAGAACAGTGGTTCTTCCAGAGCAGGCCAGGGAAATACTTTTGTTCGGAGCAAGCCCCGTTTGCAAAAATGAATTTGAGTATATGCAGTCTTACAACAGAGCAGAACAGTCAGAGTATACTAGTTATGTATTTGTCACACGAGATAACTCCCACAAGAAACTATACAATGCAAAGTGTTAATTTCCTTAGTAGAACAGTGATGTCGTCACACAGGGTATGTGTATCTTACCTGGTAGGTACAAAAGAAGTCACAAGGTCGTGCTTGTGTCAAAAAGATTCACGTTCTGGTTGTCCAGTATGACTGTTTTGATTTCAGGTCTTCATTGCACGTTGACATACGTGGTCTTTGCACCCTCTTGACATGTGAAAACAAACTCACGCTTGCGTCTCTTTTTCAGTTATTAGCATGTTCATCTGCGTAACGCCTTTCACAATGTTCTCCCTTCCCAGGTATCCTTTGTGTGGCTGACCAGTGTCATGGCTTACGTGAGCTGGCGCTGAACTACCACCTGCTGAGCGATGAGCTTCTGCTTGCTTTGTCTTCTGAAAAACACGTCAGGTTAGAACACTTGCGCATTGATGTTGTCAGTGAAAATCCTGGACAGACTCAGTTCCACACGATTCAGAAGAGCAGCTGGGACGCTTTCATCAAGCATTCTCCCAAAGTAAATTTAGTAATGTACTTTTTCTTGTACGAAGAAGAGTTTGACCCGTTCTTTCGTTACGAAATACCTGTCACTCACCTTTATTTTGGAAGATCGGTGAGCAAAGATGTACTTGGCCGCGTTGGGATGACGTGTCCTCGGTTAGTGGAGCTGGTGGTGTGCGCCAACGGGTTGCGGCCACTGGATGAGGAGCTGATCCGTATCGCGGAACGTTGCAAGTACCTGTCAGCCGTTGGCCTGGGAGAATGTGAAGTTTCTTGCAGTGCCTTTGTTGAGTTTGTGAAGATGTGTGGCGGTCGTCTCTCTCAGCTTTCTATTATGGAGGAAGTTCTGATTCCTGATCAGAAGTACAGCTTGGAGCAGATTCATTGGGAAGTTTCAAAGCATCTCGGTAGAGTCTGGTTCCCGGACATGATGCCCACATGGTAAAGTCCTTAAAAGACTTCAGGGCAGATGGAATAGCACCTTAAACCCAAGCTTACCCTATTGCAATTTACTGTATATAAGCTTATTTAATGCTATAATTTTTACTATAAGTTACTTCATTGTTTGATTGGAAAATTAACTTTTCATTCAGAAATGATGTATGAAATCCAAATTAAAAAATGGAAATCATGGATAGCTCCAACCCCCTTTTTTTTTTTCATCCAAACAAAAATCTGTTTTCTGTTTTAGATTTGGTCTTTTTCATTGACAGTGTCCTCAGACTTGTACAGAAATAAGATATATTTAAAATACCATCGTGCACCTGCAAAATACCAGTTTTAATATGCTGTCCTTTTTTGATTTAGATACTAGTATTGAACACGACCAGATTTAATCTTAGAAAACAAACAAAACCCCACCAAACTTTCATGCTTCTGTTGCAGACTGTAGCATTTCTATATCCAGTCATGTAGATGACAAAATTATAAGGAGTATTTAGCAGGCTGTGAAATACACACATTCTTTTATATAAAAGTTATCAAAGGCAAAAGCAATACGCAATAATATAATTTACGTATTTAAAATACCAAGTCTGATACCTTATTGAACAGATTGTTTGATCCACCTAAAATGTATTAAGAGTGCAAACAAACAGCAACGTGAGCTATCAAATATAGGGGGGTTGTTTTGGGGTTTTGTTTGTTCCCTCCTCCCTCCCTATGCATTTTAATGTAGTTTGCTTATGGGTCTCAGATCTGTGTCTAAACCTGTTTTAAGGTATTTTGTTCAGCTCAGGAAGCGAAAGCATTCTGGGGAAAAATGTAGATACACTGTATTTAAAAACATATTGGAGTTAATGAGCTTTTCTTGCACGTTAACCAGTTTCACAGCATATGGTTAGATAGAATACTGTACAGTTTATTAAATGAACCCTGCAGTGTTAAATGTGATGACACGGGTGTGCTCAACGTGAGACAGGGAAGTTAAAATACAAATGGTGACCAAGAACCTTTTAACAAACTCTTAGATTCTTTGGCTGCTTTCTATTTGAGAGAAATTACATTGTAACAGTTGCTTAAGCTGTATAAACTAATTATATACTGTAAATCTGTTTCAGAAATGTTTCTGTATAAAGTGAATGTTTGATAGATAATCATTTTGTATACCTTTAATTCAGCTACTTCAATTACTTCATAATATTTTAAAACCTAAAAGCCGTAAACTTGCGTGAAGTAGAGCAATAGGCAGAAATTTGTTTTGAATATTTGGTAAATCAGTTTTATTAAAGAAAGTTTTTAGTCTGTAAGTGGTGTAGGCAATGTATTGCCTGTGATCTGGATGTGGCTTGTGACTTCATTTTTTACTGCCAACAGTTACGTTATTTTCTCTTTTACATTCTGGATTGGTAACACTAAAGTATTCATGCGACTTCTGAATGTGTTTGAAAGGTCTGGTCAGCCACCAGCAAGGCAGAGCTGCTCTAGCTGTGGCCTGTACCTGACTTAGCTGGGGGCTTCTTCACATTTAAGCTGTACAGCTACTTCTGGTAGTAAGTAGATATTCTTTATTTCTTATTTCAGTATTGTTTATCCAAATGTATAGTTCAAGTGTAATACACTTATGAGCATATTTAGGTTCATAACTATATTTTGAGCAAACATTGCTCAGCGGACTGGACATCTTTATAGGGGAGTTGTATGTTTCTGTAGAGCTTTTGATTTTAAAATCACATTTTATGAAATATGCATTTTTTTTGTATTAGAATTTGTTAAATTAATGTTATATTATGATTTGCTTTTATTTGTATAAAAGCTGTCAATATATTTAGTCCGTAAAAGTAGAATGCTCAGTATTGTTTATATATTTGGACTCTCAGGATTTCCTGTGTGATAGAGATGGAGTGACATTAGCAATGTGGGGAAGAGGACATCTTTTCACTAAATTAATGGGTGAAATAATCTCAAGAGTAACACAGCTAAAACAGCTTTGGAGCTTGACTGCTGGTGTCCTGGTGTCGGCAAGGTAAGGTGGTATGTTGCTTACTGCTGTGGTAGTGGGAATAACTGAAAGGCAAGACACAGCCTTTGTACCTGAGATCCCTCACTTCTGGAGTTCATGTCTTCGAAGCCCAGAATTCTGCCTCTCATAGAGAGACCGCCACTGGAGCCAGAGGTGGGGAATACATGAGCAGCTGAAGGCTTTATGCTTAGTTGTGGTGGAACTGCTTCACCAGCAAGGTAATGGGCCAGCCCCTTCTGAGAAGGTCTCGTCTTGTTGCACAGACTTCAAAAAGACCTTCGTAGATGTGGTGCATATTGGTGGTTATCAGAATGCTCAAGGATTGATTGAGCTTGAAAGCAGTTGTGTCCCTTCCACTGAAGGTCAGCAGACTTTGTACATCAAACCAAGTGCTCCTTAGCTCAAATAATCCCTCTATAAAGAAACTTTGCAGTCAAGCCTATATTCTAAGTACCTTCAGGAAAAGCTACAATGCTTCCTTTTTAGCAAATCCTGTATAATTCTTTTGCCTTCTGCACATTGGAAAAAGTGAATAATTAAAAAAAAATCCATGACACAAGTAGTGACAAGTACCACAGACTCAAAGTTCACTAGAAACAGAAACATGGGTGTCTTAGAGCTGTATAAAATAACTTTCCCTGGGTTCACCTTTATTTCCGGCTGTTTTCAGAAGAAAATCCAGTGTTGGCCTGGTTGTCCCATTCTGAGTGGGATTTGTTCGTGTGTGCAGTCACAGATCTTGCCTCTGAACACAAAGTGCTTCATTGCTTCCGGGTTTGGATATAAAATTACTCTTGAAAGCTGCTGATGCCAAACAGTGGGGGTAATCCTGCCCAGTTAGGCTAGTTTATCATATTAAAAGTGAAAAGGTGAGTAACTTAAGAGCAGCTGTTTACATTTCACTTTACCGTTTCCTGCAATTTACCTAAAGCCACAAACTTGTGAATTTAAGTGGGTTGGTTTTTTAGTCAGAAACTTTTAGCTAATACTATGCAAACTGATCTAACTACGCAGATAGAAATTAGATACGTATATTCCAGTCATTAAAATTTGGATGTGTGTCAAATTAATCTCATGTGAATTTAAAGCACAGTTCATCTGGGCTCTTCATATTTGGAATAGGCCTGACTAAAAGCTAAACTTTGTGACGTTACTTCAGAAAGATCTGTCTTCGTCTCTGGCTAGTCCAGTTGGTTGTGCATGGAATGGCAAAAGAAACGGCAAAAAAAATGCTGCTGCTGTACCTAAAACCAGAGGAATGAGGAAATCTGTGAAATCTTAAAGGGGGACAGAATTCAGTGTCTCGTACCTCAGACTACAAACTAGATTCATTTTCCTACAACACAGGTGCTGTAGAAACAAGTTCCTCAGAGATACGATTGAAGCTTAATAGTATCAAACCTAGGACAGTGAAACTACAATGAACCTTGGATGTTCTGTACGTTCATCTCTTCATCCTTTTTGTTAGGTTTTTCTTGGTGGATCACATCTGCTGCTGGCTGTTACAGTTCGTGTGCTTTGCAGCAGAGACTGGGCTGTACTTTCTGCTCTGCCTTCCTTCCACCCCTGCTTTTTGTAAGATGGCATTTCCTCAAAATTGCTGAGGAACTGGGCCAGCTTTGGACCTTCCTGAGGAAAATAGCTGTTCTTTCCAATCTTGCAGCGTGACAGAAAACTTGTATTTTCATATTTTAGAATGATTCTGCGTGAAAAGCAGCTGCTGTGGTTTGTTACATTGAGCAAGGAGAAGACTCTTGTGATTCCTTATACTGTACTTGATGTGAAGTCAATGAACTGGCCATTGGGCAATCTGGATCTGAAAACCTGATTTAAACATTAGTAAGGCAAGAACTTTGGTGGGTGTAGCATCATACCGGTTTTGCCACAGGATTTAAGAGATGAAGTGCCACCCTTGAACCCTCCCCAAAACAAAGGCTTGAGTGTTGGGGGAGAAGAGGAAAAGGGTTGATTTTCTGATTCTGTAGCTGACATCTGGCAGTAGCAGTGAGTATCTGGGCTGGAAGTTCTGCAGACCTACCTGTTAGCTGGCTCCTCTCCTCCCTCGGAGACTTAGGCACCCAAAAGCTGTCCTCTGCACCTTGTAACAGCCTTAAAGCAGCAGGAAGAGGCAGGCTTTAGAACAGTCCCTTCTCCCATGGCCAGCAGCATCAAGCCCTTCAAGGGATCTTGACTCTCAAGGGTGACAGGAACCCTCCAAGTTAAGCTGTTTCAGGAGGTGATGCTTTAACTGTTCAGCAGCCACTTTGATAGCACGGTGTCATACGGCATGGGATCTGCTGGGAAATTCCTTGCAGGACTCTTAAGTTTTTAATCACAGAACCCCCCAGACTGTCTCCCTTTAATACTAAATTTTAAGTGTGATGCAACACGGGAGACGATGCTTAGATAATTCTGACAGTTTTCCCTAGACTGAAAATACGCTGTTCTCTGGAGGGCTGGCAAGGTCTATTTCTCACTATTTAATCTTGCTAATTTGTAATCAGGGGCTCAGGGTGGGGTGGGGGTTTATGCTTTAGGATTACAGTTTAGACTCCATTGTAAATGGAAGAGTAGAAGATGTTAAAAAGCAAACATTTATGACATCTAAGTGTTATATTTAAGGATCTATTCTGGGCTTGTCTAAACTTCACAGAAGTCACTTACTCATCACCTCTGTGTTTTTTTGGCTCTAACTCTAGGCACAACCCAAGGATTCTGGATTCTGCCTACAAGAGAGCGCTGCACACGCTCACCCGAAATGCCAGTCAGGCTGTATCCAGTGCAATAACTACTCACCTTCAACAACTGCACCTCTTCCAGAACTGCAGTTTGTGCTGGTGGAGTTTATTTCCACCACCCAGCTGTGCTTCCAGTCTGAACAGCTGGCTTTTTAAGGTTCTAAACAACCACTCAGAAACTGAGATGAGTGAAGGGCTGTCCCTCTAACACTTGTCCCAGCAGGAAGAAATACCAGCTTCAGAACTCATGTGTGTTTAAAAAAAAAAAAAAAAAAAGGGCAACTCCTAGGTTGATAATCAGTACCTTTAAACTGGGGACAGAGTTCAAAGTGCAAAACAGACTTGCACATGACTGCATGAGAGAATCAGGTGATCATACTGCTGAATACACTCACAGATTCTGTCTGAAATAGCTGCTCCTGTGTGGAAGGGATGCAGCATCCTCAAATAACTGTCCAGGTGACTTCTTTTTTGTTCCCAGAAGTTTACTGTCCTCTAACTCACAGCTAACACAGGCTAGGATTTAACTGCTGCTCTTTGAAGCAACTCCCTGTTGCAGATTGTACAGATGAAATGGGAATAGTGATGAGGGCTGTTACTTAGGATATTATAAATTTGTACTGATAGAACCAGGAAGTTATGTTTGACCACACACATGGAAAGCCATTACTTCTTTCATTGAGATGCCCTCTGGTTTTGATCAAGTTCTTTAATAATCATGAAGGTTTTGCCTTTGCAACCAGTTGGCTACGTTAAGTTGCTGTATAGTCTCTCTAGGTAATACTGGTCCACAAACATCAGCTTTTTGATTGTTGGGAGCCACACAAGGTAGCTCTGAGGTGTGGGACTCAGCTCCCATTAGCTGTGTATTTCAGGAGTTGGCATTTCCAGGTCTGTAAGGATCACAAAATACTCCAAACTGCTAGGGGAATAGAGTGACTTTGGTGTGTGGGCTCCCTTGGTCCTGTCTGAAGACCAGAAAATACAGTGAGTGATCAGCACTGTCAGGTTGAGCAGAGACCTCTGCTATGAGGAGCATGACCTACCCCACCATGGCCTCTGCTTCAGGCTCTGAAAGGTCTCTAGCTACACCAATGCTACATTCTTTTTAGCAAATGCTAGAGAAGCTTTCACCTTCTACTGCCTTGGTTCCATGATCCTGTTTCTCCTTTAGAGCTTCAGACACTGGGTTTGAGGTTGAGGCTTTTTCCTGAGAAGATAAGTGTGGGTTCAACAATGTTGAAGGTTTCCAAGTCAAAAAACATGCATCAACAAGAATGTACCTTCTGTAGACAGGCTTGCTGCTCCCCTAGTGCCTCCAGGGTTATCTTCTTGGTGGGTAATCTAAAGAATCTGAAGTTCAGCTGGTTAAAGCAAGGGTTCATGGCTTTGGCTGCAATGAGTAGTCTTTCAAGCTGGGGCAGAAGAGAAGCTTCTGGAACTAAGTAACAGCTTTCCCCTGCAGAACAGAGGTGCCCTTATCACCTCAGTCCTCTCACAGTAGCGCTTGCGCTCATCCCATTACATGATCATGCAATCCAACCAAGTAATTTTAGTGAATTTTTAACACAAGTTTCATTCTTCCGCCACTCTTGACGGGTTGAATCAAAGCACTGCGCACTCACCTCTTCGGCTGCAGCAGGTACTGACTTGGCTCGGGACAAATGCAACTGCACAGTTGTGTTCCTGTGCTACTGCTTGGCCATGAGGCAGTAATAACCTCTGCAGGAGTGCTACTAAGTCTGCAACTGATTTAAAAAACTCAAAGTAAGCAGCGTACACTTGGAGATGCTTACACTGCTGCAGGTGTATTTTTGGAGAGACAGTGTTGCTTTGGCTTTGGCCAGTTGGGTTTAAAGTGGACTAGTTGCTAAGCAGCTCTAGGCATACCCTGTAACAGGACTCGAGGACTGCAAGCACTGCTGCCAGTAAGAGGCTGCAATTGCTTTTTTTACAGGCAAATCTGTGACAAGCTGTTGTTTTTAACTGTGACTTTGACCTCCCACAAACTGTCATTGCTTCTTTCCTATTATGAATTCCATGCTTTTAAAAGAGATTTAAAAGGAACAGAAACACAGCTTCATGTAACAGGCCTAACTGAATCCTCAAGTAGACTTTAAGATGAGAGACTGCTAGAACACTGCAATTATGCATAGAAGCTGACATCAAACAAGGCTGTTTGCCTCCTGGCTGTGCTATAAACCACACACAAATCTCAGGAAAAGCAATCTGTATTGTGTTTACAGTACAGGTGAAGAAAGCAAAGTGGTGAAAAGGTACCGCCCATGCCATCTTCTGGTAGATTCACTGCCCCTCCCCACCCCACTGAAGACCTGTGTCACGAAACAGAATGGTTGATAGATCCTGGCTGCACAAACCGAAGGAACACCAACCTAAGGCACATGTTGAGGGAATGAGGCACATCTAGGCACTCGGGTTTGTTAGCTCGAGCGCACGGATTAGCCAAGTTGGCCGGACCAGAAGGTCCTTGTAATGCTTGTGTCCCATCGTGGTGGCCAGGTGCTATCTGTGGCCACATATGTGGAAAGCACCTGAAATGCCTCCCATGCACCCTCTGGCCCTGAAGAGTTTATCCAAGAGGAGCCATATCAGCCAACCTTCAGGCAGCAGGTGTCCATGGTTACACAGAAGCTGGCCACGTCAGAGATGCTGAGACATTCATGAACATGTTTTAATAAGAACAAAAGGCATGGTCTTTCACGTGGTTCCCAAGACAACCTTTGCAGTTAGCAGTGAACCATACCACACTTCAATACCATCGTGGCAGCGCTCCAAAGGGCAAGTTCGGTTCTTCAGTAAGCAGTTATACACCAAAGGCTGCCTTGCTTCCAATAGGCAGAGGGACCTCTTCATAAACTATCTTGAGATAAGGGAACTTCATAGGTAAAAACCAGTATTCCAAGTTGTAGAAGAGGTAAAACTGATGATTCAAGATGACACGATCAATTATTTTGAAAAGATCCACAAAAAACTCTCTGACTGTCCGATGAGGTTTGAATGGATAGTAGAAGTCTCTTATAGCTGCTGCCAATGTCTTGTTTCCCAGCGGCCCGAAAATAGATGTCTCATTTCCCAGGTAAACAGGTTCTCCACTGAATAAAATTATGCTTGTATAGTTTGTTTGTATCTTCTTAAATACAGCTCCTAAGTCAGCCAGCTTCTGATATGTTCTCAGTATAAATTTAGAGCACTCATAAGAGTCAAACCATACTGTTGATTGTTTGGCAGGACTTGCTTGAACTGTCCAAGTCTCATAGTATATGCCAGTCTCGTTGTCATATTTTACCCACTTTGCCATTTCATTAAACATGGTTCCTGTAAAAGATGAAAATAAATATTACAGCGACAAAGTAATAAATACATCACTCAAAATATTTTTGCATCTATTTCAAAGTTCATCTCCCTTCTCTGCAAAAGTTTACCTACAATATTACCTAACCACAGAAAGACATAAGGCTTAGATTCAAAAGAAGTGATACCACACTGAATAAACTGTATTTACATGTAATTTATTTAAACTCTAATTGTTTTTTCTGCCCCATTTCCTGCTACTATGCCAGAAAATCCAAATGTCAGACAACTGTGACACTTCTCGTTTTCTTTTATCCATGCAAACAGGGCAGGTAGTACAACCTACAAGAGATGCTGACAAAGTGCTCACCGGTGCAGCAGGTGTTTCTGTGCTTCCTCAAGTTTTAACTAAATTCAGCAATTCAGGGCAGAAGTTTTCATTCCTCTCCACAAAAGAAACCTTAGACTGAGATGCTCTGCTGTTCCAGCAGCTCCTGAGCCAGCAAAGTTGAACTAAGCCACATGATATGGGTGAGTTGTGAAGATCAGTAAACTTAAAGACCACAAGGATTATTTTTTTATTTAGAATACACAATTGGAGTATTCTGGTGATGGTGATTTCATAATGGAATGAGGAACGTATCTCTAACTTAGCTTATTTCTCTGGTAGCTGCTACAGGTGATGCATCTGCCTCCCCAAAACAGAGCTGAAGCACAGAGCTAATCTTTCTTTCTTTGTTTTTCCTGTAGTCCTAGCACTGCACCTCAGCGTAGCCCTTCCCTCCCTCCCTTTCCTCAGTCACAGCAGGGTACAATCATCTATGACTCGGATCCATCTAACACCTCACATTCACAGCACAACCAAATTTTGCTGATTCTTCTTGTGAGATACACCAGAAGACCCAGTCAGGTGGCAGCTTGCAGTTGTGACAGTGTTCTAAGCCATATCTCCCTTTAGCTGCAAACGTCACTGCTCTGGGTACAGTTACTGTGCCTGGTGGCTGCCAAAGGATAGGCCAGACTGCTGCAAGCTGAGAGACTGGCAGCAGTTACCTGGCAGCTCAGGGCTGGCAGACATCTGACAGATGTGTGTCACTAACGCCGCCCTGCACGCAACAAACCAGCCTCTTGCATGAAGTCTGAATTCACGGCAACGTTGCATTTGTCAAGACCAGTGAAGAGCACGGCAGGTCACACACCTCCTCCAAAACAAGCTGCAAAGGTCAGACTGCTGGGTCTAGTCTTCATCGGAGCACAAACACATCTCACACCCTCAGTTAAGGCACATATGCAAGCTACAACCCGGGAGTGACTAAAGCTCTGCACATTTGCCTCCTAGGCTACCCCATTATAACTGTTCTTCACACAAGAGCTTCTGGGCTTCACAGCAAACATAACAATAATTATGCTTAGGGAAAATGTTGGATACTTTCTTTTTTATTTGCCTGTGGCTTAAAAAAGCAGCAAGCCATTAAGTCTGTATCAACAACTCTTCTTTCTACAAGTTGTAGACAGGCTTGAAGCTCCTCTTCATCTTCTCTAATTCCTACCAGATCAGCTTCCTAGTGTGAATTCTGCAAGGTGCGTTATTGAAAAGGATCTGTCTCTCCTAACAAGACCAAGATGGACTCAATACGAAGTTCTGTCCTTAACATCTTAACTTAAAAGTATTACAGGTTAATGCATGGCTCCATGATAATCTGTTAGAAGAGGCCTAGGCAGCCAAAAATCAGACTTGGATATTCCTGCCCTAATTCCACAAAAGAAACACAGCCCGAATTAACATTAACCCAGCCAATGTGCTTTAAAAGAGAATCAGAATGCTTCAACACTGCTGACAGATGCTCTACGGGATCCCGCAAGGGCAGAGAGGGTCCAGCTGTTTCACACATTAAAGCCCCCTCCCATGAGATGGGATGTTTTTTGCCCGCTCTCTGAAGGAAGCAGGTTCAGCTCATGATGCTGTCCATCTCCTTGCACCCATTCACGCTCTTCCGTGGTAACTTTCAGATCCCTAGTCAAATTCAGACGATTCAAAACTCTCAGAGATGCTACCTTCCTACAAATTTCATAGAAACAGGAAGTGAGAGAGTCAAGGAGGCCCAGAACAATGACTCCACAAGGCACCAGCATAATCTCACCCATTTTAGGCACCAAATAATCCACACAGGCAGGAAGCATTAGGTGTTCCACAAACGGATGAAAATATTTAACTTGGTATTCAGACAAAAGAATCCAACTGTATCAGGCATCAAAGACTTCAGTCATGAGCTGCAAACACACAGGAAAGCAGCTCCACTTATTTCAGTGCTTAAAGAACAGCCTACAATTTCTTAGCAGCACCGAACAGATCCTCTAGAGACCGAGTCCAGCAAAGCTGCTAGAGTTGGAGGGGAGAAACATAAAGCACCACATCCCACCAGCTGTAATCTGACTCTCCACTGTGCCTTGTGTACTCTGCTAACTTCAGAGCCTAAGTGGTTTTGGTCACACAAAGTGCAACCCTCCAAGTGCTCAGCAGACTTTGTTCGTAAGTCATTCACTGTATTACTACAGTAATCAACCAGATATATTTAAATGACCTTTTTATTTTAGAATTTCAGTGTTCAATATATACCAGGAATCTATTCTGGTGATCATCCGTCCACCTATTTAGAGGAGTAAATTCTGGTTTTGTCCTACAACACATGACAGAGACCTATTATTGGGGACATTTGCGCAGTTTTTATGACACATAATGGGGGAGATGGAAATAGAGATTAATATTTTTTACATTTTTGAGACTATTTCTAAATATGCCTTATTTGTTTGCTCAGTAATGTACACAGTTTCACCATTTTTTTCTGTCTCAGCAGTCATCTGCCACTTCACAATAGAAGGTTTTGTTTTGGTGAAGCCGTATGAAAAGAGTCCATAATCATTCTGTATAAGCTGTTTTGCTATTTTTACACTCAAGAGGCTCAAGTGTTTCTGTACAAATGGCTCTCATTTAACAACTCTTCAGTGTGCATTGTGTTCAAAAGGCAGCAGCCTCCTAACACTCTTTGTATTAAATAAAGTGCAGAGATAGTATTTCAGTTTGAAATTTGCATCAGTGACTAAAATTGCAAATAACCTACAAAACATAAAAGATACTGCTTTACATGAAGACAAGGCCGACTCTGTATTTTATGATATGAGAACTATCCAAAGCACCTGAAATTTACCTGATATTGTGGTCACGAGAACTAAAGTTCCATTTTCCTTCCAGTGTGCATCATCTATTCCTTCATAAAAGCAGGCAGCTCCCTGGTTACACCAGAACGGTGCATCCATGCCAGGCCGGAGATGTGGAAATGTGCAGTTGCCAAGTTGGAAGAGCTCATACCATTCCATTGTGTAGTTTTTGCCTGTTAGAGAGCTCTTGAAGCCTACAGCATCATGCATAATTTTCTGGGGAAAAAAAAACCAAAACCAAAACCATGACCAAAACCCCAAAACTCTAACATAAAAACAACCTCATCTTGACCTGCACAGAAGATAAGATGTTTGGGAACTGTTGTGTAACAGGGTGAAAAGAGGGGAAGTGGTTCCTGTGACATCTTGGATTCAGTAGCAGTGATGCACAACATCCTAGATTGTATGACATGGATATTTCTATCACAGTCACACTGTCTCAGTGGTTGTCTACCCATCCATTGTAAACTCTTGTTATTTGGAGGCAGATAGTGGGAGTTCATAATCAAAACTCAAGCTTACTTGTGAACCTTTAACCTCACAGGGGTATCAAAGAAATAAAGTGCAGAATTGCGTTACCCAAAATAGATGTTAGTAATGGAAGCCACAAAGGAATGAGATAAATTAAAAGCTGTATAACAAATACATTAATTCAACCCTAGTTCAACAACTGAGATAACAGCATTTGAAGCTATTTCCATTTTTTACCGTGCTTGGTTTTGATGTTATCATTTCATATTCACTACTATTTATTTATTCGTTTGGGATCATGCTTTGAAGATTAATTATGCTACTGCTATAGCTATAAATATTACTAAAGCTGAGATTCTTTCATATTTGCATGACTCCCTGAATGGAGACTTTAATTCAATACTGATCAGAACATTCAAGAAAGAACAGTAAAAGCATCCACCATGCTGACCAGCTAGCTGTCCACTCCTGACATTTACCCACATGCAAGCAAGCATGTAAGTTAAGTTTTTAACAATACAAAAGCTAATACTTTTACTAATGAAAAGCAAGCATTTCATCTCATATTAAGGGGACAAATAAATGTGTTTTCTCAGTGCAGCGTTAGCACAGAAAAAAACCCAAGACATCTAAACCATATTGTGTGTGTGTACAAAACACTCCCAGTGTGCATCTCCACGGGTGAACACACTCAAACTCTCTGACAGAGCTGCTCACGCTCTTTTCTTTAGCTGAGCTAAATTGTGTAACTTTTCTTCAAAGCTTACTGCTCTTTGAGTGTGTTTCCTACAAATAACCTATCTTGTGTGCTCCCATAGCCTTCCATACAAGCACATCCACACAATAGTTCCCATTCTTGACACCTGCTGTTGAATTTGCCAATATAACTTTGTTAACCGAAAACATCACCTTACCAAATGTCCTAGCAGGTCCCCATATTTGAATTCCCACACTGGAGCCTGCAATCGATACACTTCAATGACATCCTTCTCTTTCATAACTGGAATGGCAGAGCCAGTGGGACAGAAGGTGTAACGAGCTTTGCAGTAAGGATCAGCTTTTGGACGGTAATCAAAGCGCCTGTGTTGAGAAAGAGAAGCACACAGAACAATTAAGCACAGCTTCATGACTCAGGGAACTGCCTCCCGGCTTTCTAAGGGCCTAAGTGGGAAGGCACAGGGTGTCCAGCCACCCCCAAAGACAGACTCTGTGATCCAGATGCTGCAGTACATGGAGTACACAGGACTGCTGATGTGCACCATCTCCAGAAACGGGACATAAGGGCTTAAGACTCGCAAATGCAAGTCATGTTGTGCACCGTGCTGATAGCTAAGGAGTGGACATGATGCAGATTACAAAGGGTGACTTACACTCACAGAACCAGAGACTCTACTGGGTAGAGGACAGTTTGAGTTATGCCTCAGTAACGTTCTCCTAGCAGTGTGTCTACATAAGGGTTGACCAGTTTGCTCTGGGAAACTATTCTATGGTAGTAAGTCCCCAGATGGAGCTATTTTTACTCTGGAATACTGCAAGTATCAAAAAGAAACAGTCTATTCCTCCATGCTAATTTAAAGAAAGAGGCCTAAGAACATACAATCACTGTTGCCATTCATAATCTCTACTAAACCTCACAAACTGAACACCAAATCTGCTTCTGTATCACACTATACACAAATAGCAAAAAGCCTTTCTGACAAGTCTTCTTTTCCCAGCTTCCTTCACAATTCACTCACTGTATTTCACTTAAAACAAGGTTACAAAGGCAGACCGGTGTACATAACTTGACCAGAGCACAGTCTGAAAGTCTAATACACTCAGTTGTCCAGGGCTGCTGAACAGCAGAAATACCCCAGCCATGAGATGACTCAAGGGCACAAGGCTTTCTGAGCCATAGTAAGGCCAGGAGCCCTGCTGAGACATCACTGATTTCCCCTGTGGACTTCTCCAATCTTGCTGGGTACTTCAGCATGTCTGCCTTTATTTTGTCCAGGATAAAAATAAAATAAAATAAAATAAAATAAAAGAATATGGCTGGAAAAAGAACACACAGTTAGAAAACAAAGACTTATACAGCCACAAATTTAAGTCATGTTTCTAAATGGCACACCTTACATTTTCAATTTCCCCTCCCACTGCACCTTGCATGTGACAAGAAGGTAACAAGCAAGTTAAGAAGGATTAAAGCACCACATTTCTGAGTGTCTCACACTGACAGGCTTCTACTCAAATTTTGACCCTCCTGAGATGCAGTCTTGCAACTACGGAACTTGCCAGAAAATCCAAATGACTCGTGACTTGAAGCTCGGCTCCTTCAGGCATCACCTGACACAAACTGAACTGCTCGGAATTGCGCAACATGCTTTCAAAACTTCAGAGGTGCGTTAGATAGCAGCTGAACTGAGGTAACACCTCCCTTTTACAAAGAGCAAACCCGCGCAGAATGCAGAGGCGAGCGCAGCCCTTCTCCTGAAGAGCCTGATTTCCTCAGCACAATCAAAGCCGCAGCGAAGGGAAGCGCGGTAACCCGCACGCTTCTGCTCTCCCCAACACCACCAGCTCTCCTGCAGCTACCACAGCTCCGGAGCAGCCAACAGGATTTTAGATCATTTCATTTATCGTGAACAGAAGCATGAAGTTAAATTTAAGAAATAAGCAGATAAATAACCACATAAATAAATCGTAGCCTGACTTCCTCATCACAACTTTTTGCTAACACAGGAATTAAAGGAGCATCTTCACAGCAAGGGCAGCCATTCCCGAGGGCAGCAACCCCGCTGCTGCCAGAGCTCATCACCAAACACCGTATGAACGACAAACCCCACCGTGAATACAAAGGGAGAAACTACTCAAGGCCTTTTTAATCTAAAAATCAAATAAACAAACAAAACATCCGGGAAGCTGACGGGCCGACGAGGAGGCGGATCGGAGGCGTCAGGCGGTCGGGAGCGGGCAGCCGGGCGGAGCCGCGCCGCTCACCTCCCCGGCTCCGGCCGCCAGGCCCCCCCCCCCCCCCCCGCCCCCCTCCCCCGTAGGGCACTGGCCACCGCCGCTGTGGGGAGCGGAGCGCCCCCGACAAACACGGCCTCCAGGCCGCGGCCAACAGCAGCAGCAGCAGCGGGACAGAGCGGTAGCAGCGGGCGGCGCCCATGGCGGCGCGGCCTGCGGGCCTGCGAGGAGGGCCCCGGCACTGTGGACGGGCGGACGGGGGAAGCGGCGGGGCTGCGGGAGGCTGGGCTGGAAGGAGGCCGCCCTCGCGCCCGCCCACAGGGTCCGGAGAGGGCGGCGGTGGCCGCGGAGGGCCCGGGGGGCCGGAGGGCCTGAGCCCGGCGGGAGGAAGACGATGCTAACAGGCAGGGTTCTGAGCAAATGCAGGAGTTCTTCTCCCTGAGGAAAACCAACCGTGTTCTGAATCAGCCCTTAAAAACGTCACTTGGCTGAACTACGATTTCAGTTTTCTGGACACCCAGACAACCTTGTGTTCCTGTAATTTAGATAAAGTATTTTTTAACAGTTGTTTTGAGCATTGCTTTGGAGCTGTTTGGAAACACACATCAAGTGGCCCACCCTTAGAACCAGAACACACTGATAGAGATGACCTCTTGGTCTGGACCCCTCATGACAAGGTGAGGTCTCACTAATAAACCACTAAACCACATAGCCCTAAGCATCTCCTGGCTGCCCATAACTCTTGTCTGAAGCCTTTCAAGACTTCAAGCTAAGTTTGCATGCTTGTCACCCATTTCAGAACACTTATTCAGATTGTAACAACTTGCGGGCATTATACAGCAGTTTATTCTCTCCATGTTGCGACAATAGCGAGAACTACCAGATGAACTCTGGCTAAGAGAAACAGAGAGGACAGGTTTGCCAGCAGCGTCCCTAGCAGTAAACACAACTTTTTCCAGATCTGTAGAGTTCAAAACCAGCTATGCTGGTGTCAGAGTCCAGGAGGCTAAGTTTGGTAGCTGGCATCCGCAGCAAAAGCGCTGCTGTCTGGTGCTCACTGGGTAACTAATAATGGTGCTGTGGACTTCTGACTATGGGAAGCCAAAGAAATATCCCTGCTCATGGCGTATGAGCCCCTGAAGAATGATCAGTTCTCTACTCACCACTATGCTAGGCTATATTAAAACAAAATTGGAGGTGGAAAACCCTGCATCCTACATTAAAATGTAGAATAGGCTGCTGAATATCAGTTTCAGTAATGCCAGAGGTACTACTCAGCAAACTGTAAAATGGCACAGCCAATAAAATCCTTAATTTCAGCAACATTTCTGTATCCCACACCTCATTGCCACCCGATTCTTTACTACTTATCCTTAAAATCCGTGCCATTCAGCACTGTACATTACTTTCTTCCATGTGTACATAATCTACACATACTTATATTTCCATATTTCGTTTTCATCTGATGCATGTTATCTGTGTCTGCTTTAATCCAAAGCTCTTGTTTTGTCCTTTGTAAAATCAAGTGTGCTAGTACTCATCTGTGTTTCCTAGCTTGAGTGTACTACAAGATGCCAGCTCTTTAATCTGCTCAAAAAGGTATGCGTGTGTGTGTGGAATACAGCTGTAATTCCAGTGTGCAACTCTGGAAATGCTTTATGAAGTAAGGGAAGCAAAATTTAGCCCTTCTATGATGCCAGGATACAGGGAAGTGAACTGACATAATGAAGGTGCCGTAACTGCTCGTTAGCCAAACTAGAAATACAGTATGAGCTGGTTCTTAGTCCTAGTACAGCATCACTTTGCAGATTGGATTATTAAGCCTTCCTTTGGGTGCTGCTGTTGTTGCTGAAGGTGTTGGGTCAAATGCCAAAGCTATTGATTTTTATTGATTTTTTTTTTAATTATTTTTTTTAAAATTTATTTTTCATTTTAGTAGCATTTTTATATCTCACTCCATTTCATCCCATAGGAAACTTTTGCAGCACAGCACTTTGGCTTTTCTTCCCATACAACATTAAGTTATGTCATGAGCCATATTTTACCATAGAAAGTAAATGACTAATACATTTGTGAATAAATGTACGTGTGCTAAAAAGCTCACATGCCAGCAATTTCTGAGTCAGCAGCTGTCTCATTTATTATCCAGACACGTGTCAAAGTGCCCTGTAGTAACCCACAGAGCTGATCTGCATCTTTGTCCTCTGGCAAGCTTAGAGGGAATGCTGCAACTGACTGGCTACAAAGATAACTTTTGGAGTTGACGGGATTCCTACATTTTTCTCAGATCCCAGAGTATTTTCTTTTGGTTAGTGAAAACCAAACACTTTCCTGAAACAATGAAGAAAACCCTTGGTGATTTCCCATTCTAAACCAGTATCTTCTCTATCTCTGCCCTTGAGAGCAACAGGATGGAAAGAACAGAGAGAAAGAGGAAAACGAACCCTGCTGTTGCTGCCAAAAATTGTGGTTTTGAACAGCTAGCTTAGGCCTGAACATCTGCATGAGTCCTCGCACTGCCATCACACAGCAAGGGGCTGTTGACCCTCAAGTAACAGCTCCTGTCTTACAAAAATGGGTTTCTCTGGGTGGTTCTTATATCTTCAGCTGCACATCTGCCAGCCTATCCACTGGCAGTATGCCATTCAGGGATAAAGTTATGGTTGTATCTATGGATTGCAGTGGACAAAACTTCACAGCTGGCAGTTTTACTCCTTGCAGGGTTTTTTTATAACCACACTGGCATCTGTTAGCTCTTGAGTCAGCTGGATGCACACTGAGAAATACAAACATTACCCCAAGTCATATTGAAGCCTGCCTAAAGTTCATCAATCTGAGGTCCACCCTCACCGCCTTTGAGGGGTATGAAAGATATCTTGAGAAAAGGAGGCAGATACAGGACTCCCCTGCACCTACGCTCTGCTATGGAGCCCGAGATGCAATCTGAACTGTACACTGAGGTGGGAGAAAGTCAGAAGCCATGGCTTTTTTAGTAGAAAGGAGAATGGCCAGGTTTTGTGACAGCATAAGATAGGGACAAGGGTTCCACTCAGGTCCTCCTCAACCCTGGGAGCTAGGATGAGGGCTGCGCTCAGGACAGATGTGTGGTTTAGTGGGCATTTGGGACTGCAGGGCAGCCCCTGCTTTGTCTGGCAGCTTAGGGGGCAGGTGAGGGAAATTATTTCTTTCCAAGCTGGAATTCCAGAGGGCCTTTGCTGAAGCCTGAGAGATAGGATGAGGGCTGTGATAAGGATGCAGATGAAGTTCATCACAAGTTGTAAGCTGAGAGGGACTCTCTGGGATCTGTTGCAGGGTAGGGATAAGTGAATTGAAGAGTCACCTGGATGCAGTCTACGAAATAGAAAGAGACACCCAAGTAAAATATAAGCTTATCTAAGAATCTGCGTTAGGTAATGGAGGCCCTTCAGAGAAGGACTTCCATTAAAGAAAACATCTTTCTCAAATCCTGAGCAGTCAGAAACGGTTGGGGTCCAGGACAGAGCTGTAATTCAACCCACTGAATCCTGAAGGGGACAGTACATGATCTCTCCAAGGTCTGGTAAGAACTGTTGTGAGGAAAGCCAGAAGCTGCTTCTGCTCTGCTGAGACACCTCACAGAATCACAAAAGCACAGACTGTTAGGGGTTGGAAGGGACCTTGAAAGATTATCTACTCCAACCTGCCAGAGCAGGATCACCTAGAGCAGGTCACACAGGAACACGTCCAGGTAGGTTTTGAATGTCTTCAGAGAAGGAGACTCCACAACCTCGCAGGGCAGCCTGTTCCAGTGCTCTGTCACCCTCACTGTGAAAAAGTTTCACATGGAACCTCCTATATTCCAGTTTGCACCCGTTTCCCCTTATCATTGGATGGCACTGAGTAGAGCCTGGCTCCATGCTTCTGACACTCACCTTTTACATATTTATAAATATTAATGAGGTCACCCTTTAGTCTCCTCTTCTTCAAGCTAAAGAGACCCAGCTCTCTCAGTGGGGACTTATGGGGACACCTCAGCAGGGACTACTTGCTGCTTTCCTGGGGAGCTGCTTTTAAGCCGAGGTCCTTGCCTCCCACCTTGTCGCTGTTTATACCGGGAGGAGAGAGGCAGCAACACGCAAATTCAGCAAGAGCAGGCAGAAGAAGCAACTTTATTAAATTATAACCCTGTTTTATATACCCTAGCCCCATAGGGCGATTGGTCAGTGGTCACCCATCTCCTAGGGTGATTGGCTAAAGTTCTACAACAACTATTTCAAAATATTTTTCCAATGTACCATAAACAGAACTTAGCAAAACACCACCTGCTGGTCTAGCTTACAAAAAACATCCTACTGTTTTCATAACACTGGCGAGAAAGGCAGGATTCTCACCAAATATTGTGAGAACCAGAGAAAATCCCTCTGATAGCAGCTTTTTAGCATCCACAGTAGCGTTTGAATATTGACCATCTCGGGTGCCCATACCTTCTAGAGCCCTAGCCCATGGGATACTTCTAAGTAGATCTTTGAAGAGGATGAAGTTAGCCTCCTTAAAGTCCAGGGTAGATATTTTACTTATTACCTTGCTACTTTCCCTAACAATACTCAACTCTAACACGTCACAGTCACTACAGCTAAGACTGCTCCCAACCTTAACATCTGTGACCAGACCTTCTTTGTTAACACAAGGTCCAGCATCACACCTCTCCTCATTGGTTCTTTAACCACCTGCAGTTGTCATCAATGCACTTCAGGAACCTTTTGGACTGGTTGTGCCTGGCTGTGTGATCTTTCCAACTAATATCAGGGTGATTGAAGTCACCCATGAACACCAGGGCACGTGATCTTGAGGCTACTTCCAGCTGCCCGTAGAAGGCCTCGTCAACAACTTCTTCTTGGTTTGGTGATCTGTAGTAGATGCCCACAACCCACATTTGCACGTCCCTGCACTCTTACCCATAAGCTTTCAACACTTCCATCACCTCCCCCCGGGTTAAGCTCAATGCATTCTAGTTGCTTACTCACATACCCACATGGAAGACTAAGAACGGGTAGTAGTCAGTGGTCTTCACAAGCTGTGGCACCCTTTGAGCAACATCAGGGATATTTGCTCCCGGGAGGCAGCAAACTTCATCGGATTCTTTGTCTGGTTGGCAGATGGGTGTCTCTGTGCCCTTTAGCAGAGAGTCTCCCATTATGAGCAACTGTCCTTTCTTGTTATGATAACCACTGTATCTGGTGGAGCTTCACTGTGTTGCACTTGCTCATGAGCATCCAGGGACCTTAAAGCACCGTGCCTGTTGCTGGTACTGATGTTAGGGGGTGGGGGACGATTCTGGGTCCTGCTTTTGTGGGTACCCGGGGTCCAAGGTGTCTCCGCGTCAGGACGAAGAGAGGACAGGGAGCCCTCTGTGTTCTGAGCCCTGCCCGGCAGTGGGGCCTGTAGCGCCCGACTCCAGCAGGCTCTTTTCCCTCACGCTCCTCAGCCTGACCGCTCCATCCCTCAGCTCAGCGCCCCGGCCGAGCAGATCCTTCGCGCGGTCGCAGGGCTCGCAAGTGCCGCCTGTGCCGCCTCCATCCTGCCGGAGGCCCGGGCACCCGCCCGGTCGCCACCCTCCCTCCGGCACCGGCTTTCGGCGCTGGCGGCTGATGAGGTTCGTTCGCCTCGGCCCCGCTCCCTGCCCGTCGCGAGCGCCGCCGGCTTCGGGAAACCGCCCTGCGCTCGCGCTCCGCAGAGAGAGCCGCTGCGGCCTCGCGGGCCGAGCGCCGCTTCCGCTTGCGACGCCTTTGAATCCCCCGCGGTTGCCCCGGCAACGCCCCCAGCGACGTCACCCTCTCGGTCTCACGCGCGAGAGCTGCCGGCTGCTGTCGGGTCTCCCCCGGCT
>WTSP01001710.1:36054-53927 GCA_025331215.1 Actenoides lindsayi | reverse complement strand
GAGATCAGAAGGATAGAATAGACTGTTGGGAATAGAAAGGAAAAATGTGCTACAGAAAGAAAGAAAGGGAAAAAAAAGACTGTTTTAAGACTAAGGGTAATCCCCAGTGGGCTTGACATTTTTCCAGAAGAAATTAAGAGCAGAATTCATCAAACATTAATGTTAAGAAGTCAGAAATTCTGGAATGTTTGTCCAAAGTCCCAAGACCCTGAGCAAACACTGTCATCCTGCCGGGCTCCAGCTGAAAATCAGAGCCAAAATAAACAAAGGCAGAAACTCCATCTGACTGATCCTGTGGAAACAGCTGTAACCACTTAGGTGGAAAACCACCTCAAATTCTTCTCCCAGAAAACACTGATGACATGGGAGATGGCGAGAAGGAAAGCCCTGTCAGGGTCTCTCTTCAACTGTGGTCAGGAAAATATTTTCTTTCTCCACAACTGTAAAGGGTTCAACCCTGGTCACAATAAAATGCAACCAAATTAAAGTTAAATGCCTACTTTTTCTTGTCCTTTTCTCTTGTGTATTTCTTAATGTCTCATCTTAAAATCCTTTCCACAAGGTCCTATATGCAAGAAAAGCTCTTCTTTCATAGGAAAGCAGTTCTTCTATCCAAAAGTGTAATATGATGAAGCTCTAGTGTTTGTGTTGAGATTGTGATTTACAAAGTTGTCTGAAACATACTTCTCGATTTGCTGAAATTAAGCCAGCATTCAGACTAAACACCTTCTGTTCAGCCTTTTTCTTTTTATTCTCTTTAGAGGGCTTTTGTCAAGTGCTATTTGGCAGAAAAATAGGAAGCATGTTGGAAGAAATAGCAAACATAAACAAAGCTGAAGGAGAAAGAACTCCAACTTTGGTTGTCCAAGCTGCACATGGCTTCCCTAAGGAATCTGACAGATAGAGGAGAAAGAAAGACAGTATGAAATGGGAACCATTAGGGGATAACAAGAAAAGTAAATCGGATAGTTGCATCCATGTTTGTTCTTTATGTAAAATAATGCTTAAGCTTACTGGATCTTTAAGGTGGAATAGAGAGCACTGCAGGAACAGAGTCTGTTTTCACATTTTATTCATTGCCAAAAACAATAATTCTGGATTCCCTATTTTTATAGGAAGGCAGTGTTCATTTTCCTAAAATTTCCACTCTGGTCCAGGAATTATATTTAGTTTTAGCCCATCAGCAATCTTAGCACAAATACATAGATGGTAACACTTTAAGATCATGCTAACAGGGAAAAATCATTTATTTTGTCAAATCAACCGTTCCTTGGTTTAGTGTGTCTTCCCACAGTCATCAAAATTGTGACCTACCTGCTTCATGGCAATTCTATTCAGCTATTTTTCCTGTACTTCAGTTAAAAGCAACTTATTTTCATTCTTTCTGACATAAGTCAATGTATAAGAGCGGCATTGGTTTTCCTGCCAAGCCATATTTTTCAGGGAAGAGTTTTTATGCAAGATGTAAGAAATTGAAGGAACTGATTTGTTTTGATTGGTATGGATGGGTCTACTAGAGCAACTTCATTTATTTCATGGATTAAACTTTGCAAAACCAGTGTTAAGAATAAGTGAATTTTATTTTTTTTTCCTGCTTGAGCATTTCCACAGATGAATGAAAAAGGCAACAATTATTCCTGCCTGGATGGCACAGTTTAAGAAATGCTGTCACTATGAAAATGTTGTGAGTATTTGTGAAGGCACATCTATACTGCACATCTAGTGAGATTTATATTTCGCATGTGTAAGTCAATGTTTATTCACAAATTCTGTATGTATACGTACTCTGAATTTTAACTGAATACTTCATAATATATTAAAAATAAATGGCCTCTTATAAGCTTCTGCAAAAGTAAGCAAGAGTTATAAGAGAGCTCCAACTTGCAAATTCTCCTTATTTTTGACAAATCAGACTACACAGCTTATTCCATAATTATTACATAGCATACTTGGAACTGCTCTCCCTTCACCTAAGTGTTCTCCCTGCCTCCTTGGCATTCTTTATTTCCACAGACCCTGATCCTTCTTGCAGTAGAACCCAATAGAAAATAGCTAGGAACTGTTTGCATGATAAAGTTGCATTGAAGTTGCAATGGGCCTATGTTTGTGTGCGTCATTCAAAAAAGAGGCAATGACTTACAATACAGGTACACTTCAGGGTATTTCCCAATGCAGTAGAGTTCCTTCAGGGATGTAGCTGCTTGAGGGGTACGTACAGGGAAATATTGCTTCAATTCTTCTTTGAGCCTTTGGTAGGAATAACGGCAGTTTCACGCCTCATAGATGGTATAAACCAAAGAAATAGTCCATAGAATTAAGGCCAGTATAGGTATTTGCTACTTTACAAGCAATCCACTGCTAGGCTTTTACATGGGCTCAGCACAACTGAATGGATTCAGGTTTCTCTGTTTTGCAAATGTCACAGTTAGCATATGCAGGAAGTATGAGCTGAGGTAAAGCACAGTGGTCAGCAGAGGAACAACTCCTTATTTCCCATATCTGAAATCTTTCCAAATGGGAAGGGGTAAGTAAGAGCTGAGAGAGTGTGGTGGTGGAAACAGAAGGGTGGTGGCTTGGAGAAGGAACCCACAGAAACCCTGTGACTCACTGACTAATGCTACCTTGAATGCTGGTGCCAAGATGATGTAATCTGAAACGACAGAAAGAAGATTCCATTATTATTATATGTATCCTTTTTCCACAGCTGCAGCTGGATGAGAGCCCAGGAGCCCAGAGAGGCCAACAAACCCCCTTCCTCAGAAAAACAACATAACAAGAACATCTGCTGTAGCTATGAAGGTCAGAAAAGTAAGGTCCACAGTGGGATGTACCACAGATGACACCTCTCTTTGGACAGGCAGGCCCCTGGACTCTAATCCGATAATGGCATGTGATCTTTCTTGTAAGCCTCAGAGGAGAGGAGCAGGTGTGATCTCTCTGTTTCATAACAACTAAGTTGTCTTCAGGCCTCCACTGTATGGCCAGGAAGAGTGTGATGAGGTATGACTCTGCCTGGAGCCCTCTCTTTGCTACTTGTTAGGATTCCCAACAGATAACAGTAGCAGATTGCAGCAGCCAGAGGATGAGCATGGAATCAATACAGAAATGCCTAGGAATCTCTTGCATGTCAGATTTGGGCAAATTTGAGCAGCCAAGCAAGTTGCAGTAAATTCAGCATGCAAGTAAACAGAGAACATAATGGAAGTCTGCTTTAGTGCTGGTTTTCTGCTACTCCAAGCAAGGCTGCATTCTGAAATGCTGAAAGGAAAAATCCAGCTGAAAGGCAGCTCTCTCTGTTCATGTTGTTATGGGTTGCAGCTCCCTCTGTGACCCCTCAGCTCTTCTTGCAGTCTGAAACCAGTTCTCCAAGGATCGCGGTCCAGTCTAAGTCAATCTGTTCTCTAATAGTTTCTTTGGCATTCATCACAGTACATGAACATGAAGAGCATCTGTCTAGAGATTAGTATGACTGGAGGAGCAGCTGTGCAGTTCCACTGCCTATATGCTTAATGACGTCCTATGAGGGTTTGTGGCTCAAAACAGTAAAGATTTTGGAGCCTGGGCTTCAGAAAAGCCTTAAAAAGAGCTACTAGTGTTGGATAAACAGCGTCACCTAAATATCTGTTGTCATTTTCAAGGAAAAGTTATTTCAATACTTGTGTCTTTTAAAATTAATTAAAATGACTAAATATAAAAATAGATCTCATTACAGTGAATTGCACAGCTTCTTTGTTATTACTCATTGCGATCAGACAGTACCTGAAATTTTTCAACAGAAAACTTATGAGCCCTTGTTAATTCCTGTTGCCCTTGTGCAGAAAAGGGTTAATACCCTCTCTCCATTTGCACTTGTCTAATATTCTGAGAAGTGCTTCTGTCACGTACCATTGTTGATCATCCCATCAGTGTTTACAAGGACCCAGCACTAGGTACTGACTAATCTGGCCGCTTCAGGTGACAAGGTGATTGGTTATCCAATAAGGAAGTTTTGCCGCTTACGCTACATATCTGGCCCAGGACAGAAATGGCTAAAAATGTTAATGTTAATTAATACTGAGACAGGTGGTTGGGCTATATCATATAATTGGATTTCTCAGCCCAGCTTGTAGTAGACTATTGCCCGCATCACGAAAAACAAGCAAATCAATCCATAAACACATGGTGATATCATCCTTGTTGGAAACCACAGTGGAGATGCCAAAGGCAAAATAGCTTGGAGTGCTGAAATAATCTCTCATCACTGTATAGGAGGATGTAGACAGTCTGTGGAGTTAACATAAGGATGATTATGCTTTTCTCTGAACAGAGGATGGATGGTGAAATGTAAGCCTGTCAGCTCGACACTGTTTGCCAGCATGAAATTTCCTATTAGAAGAAAACAACAAATTAATCTTTAATTTTTGAAAAGGCAAGAGCCTTTTGGTTTTGCCAAGCCATCTGCTCCAGTCCCCTGCTACAAGGACTGAGCTGGTAACACACAGCCCTGAGGGTGAGATGGTAATCATTAAAAACACAAGATATGCCAGGAGCCTCTTCAAAACCCTGAGTCTTGGTATTCTAGTATTAACATCCTGAAGTCATCCTCAAAGAGATTTGTTGATTGGCTTCTGTGATTTACTCTCACCTACTATGTGTGGCTGTGGTGTCAAGCTAGAAGGTGGACTAGGGCATAGATTTACCAGTGGACATGTGAGTTTGTGGAAACTAAGGAGGACTGTCTTCCCATATAGGACTGTTGATTTATGCTTTGTGAAAAATCTCCACATAGGTTAAAGTAGAAGGTACATTACCCTTATTCCTGCTTAAAGCTGGAATGATTCATATCAAAATCTCCAAAACAGAGATTTTAATATTTTTTTCCTCTCTGTGACTGTGATTTATAATAGAGATGTTACTTTTTAATGTACATGAACGGTTTTTATTCTTTTAAAAAAATAAATACATCTGAAGCATTCATTAATTTTTTACTTTATTATTCATTATTTGTCCGTAGCAAAAAAAAAGAAGGTAGTAGATTAAAAGGAGAAATAATAGTTATAAATAATTTGACCAAACCATATTATCCCCAAAAGTAATTTTTAATGGGATTTATTCAGGGTACAAAGCAAGATAAGGTAACAAAGTACTTAAATATGCTTCAAGAGACAGAAAGGAGGGGGAAATCTAAGTTAAAGGAGAAAAGCAGATCTTAGCTCAAGAGCCGGTACACTTTGTTTCTGAAGGTCTAGCTTACCAACTTGCAACCATACACATTTTGAAATGTAGGAGGGCTTATGGACACCTAATAGATCAGGCCTGGATTTATTTTGAAGAAAGAAGTAGCGCTACCTCCTGCCATTCTCCCAGTAACTTTACGGTTGTGTCATTTGCCTTGGGGTAGAAATCTGTCTTTTAGCTATACTTCAATCTTTGTTTGTCTGTGTATGTGTAGAGGAGGGAAGATGAAGGTGCATCTTAAGATGTATAATTTATGAACATCTGCGTTCTAGAAATGAAAGGATGGGTTACCCCCAGCCTTTCTGGACCAAAGAGTCATCATGGATACAATCTGTGGAGCAGCCCGTGACACCTGAAGGATTTGGGCTTACACCTCTGCTCTCTACTACAGTCACACACCATCCTGGAAGTAAACAGGGAAGGGAGCTGGAAACATCTCTCCCCTCTGCTAGACAAGTCCTCTAACTTGTAGGATAGATTTATTTCCTTCTTTTCTCATTTTTTTTTTTTTTCCCATATGCACAATTCCTGCATTGCTGGCTGCAGGACAAGTGGGTAGACTGAATACCCTGCCAGGATGCCCAGGGCCCAGTGGTCTGGCTGCTTTTCTGAGCTGCCAGCTTATGGACACTCACGTGAGCGAAGTCGTCATGATTCCTGGCCCAGTGCCCACATCAGCATTTGGTATGGTGAAATGTTTCCCTCTCTAGTAGGTATAAACCACTTTCTGTGTGGTCATTGACCTGCATGAACACCTAAAGCTAATGACTCTGGACACTTTCTGGTGAAGAACAATAGTGTTTAAGGAGTTCAAGCACCTAGGGGTTAGGAAATCTACAGAGGAGCAGGACTGTGTGGGTGTAAGGTGGATACCTGGATGGAATCCTTGTCACCTGTTCAACATCCCAGATGAGAAATCTTCACACTGCTTCTTTTGCAGAGCTCTGTGGCTAACGGTCATCCTTCCTCTTCCCAGGGGAGCTGTAACCTCACCCACCTATACTTTGGGATGACTTGTCTTTCAAGAGAGGTGCTTGAGGTCCACTTGAGATGTAAAGATGTGATGTGTGGCATGTTCACATGAAGGCCAGTTGAAGGTATGGTATTTCAGCAAAGAAGAAAAATGGATGCTTGAACACAGACAACTGGCTTCACATTTCCCACCTATTACAGGATGCCTTCGTTTGCCCAAGCCAGAGGTGCTTGTGGCACCACTCTAGATTTCTGAAGTGAACACACAGGGCAATAGAGGCACAGTGATATAACAGAAACTCTGCTGATACATGACCTAATAATTATAAAGCAATATCAGGAAATTCTGGGCAGATACATGGTGTTGAGATATTACTAGTTTGTGGTTAGACTCTTGTAGTAGCAGAAACTTCTCACTGGGATTTGACGCAAGCAGTTTTTGCAGAGGATCACAGTGAAAAGAAGCCCACTCTATGTTTCATCACTCTGACTTTTCCTCTCAAGCAAATTTTGGAGGATGCTGGGAAGCGATTTTTTTCCTCACTTGATGATGACCTGAATGGAACTACTTCTGGCCATCATCCGTGTCTCAGATATTAAGTATCTGGAAAAGAATTACAAAGTTCCACAGGCTTCAGTGCTAGTAAAAGGAAGCTACCATGTTATGTGAGAAACCAAAGGAGAACTGAAGGTATTGTTAAGTGGCAGAAAGACAATGTCTGTCAGAATTGATTTCTAAGTGGTTAAGGAGTATTTTCCATGAAGGGAACATTTCCATACAGTTAAAGAACACAAACATGAAAACTTAAAAAATATCAATTGTCTGTGTGACATCCTTAACATGTGTGCAAGTATCAGAGGAAACATATGAGATCTTGCAGCAGCAAGCCATTGAGTTCTGGTTTTTTCCTAATTTTTCCGTACAGTGGCAGTAGCATTATAACAGGTCTTTTGAATTGTTCCCATCTTTTGTCTAAAAACACCTGCATCGTAAGAGCACTATTTTTCACACTTACAGAAATGTTTTATTTTTATGCAAATCACCACAGATATGCACACACTTGTATCCTAAAATCTCTGTAGTTATGACAGAGTTGAAACCAGCTGCAAACTCAAATTTTAAAGAATACTGATGTGGACAAAACTCTATTTCTTGCAAATTTTGTATATTCATTGGCACTGTATCTCTAAATTCTGCTGAACTGATACTTTCTTACATTGTATCCAGAGTTATGTTATTCCAGTCATGTATGTTAAACTATGGTCCAAAAATAATTTTTGTTTGAAAATTGTAAGCTCTCTAAAAATAGTGTTTTAGAATGGAAAGCATGACAGCCCTCATCTATAGCATTGCAAATGTGGTGCTGTAATGTCCCTATCGTTTCTTCAAAAGGTATGTCACGTAAATATGTCAGAATACTTGTCATGTTGTGAACACTTGCAAGTAGCAACTGGAGCAAATTTGCATAAACATATTAGCAGGGAAAAAAACCATATGCCTAGAGAACCAAATAGCACAGAATAGAAAGCAACCGTTGGTAAGAATAAAATTGCACATACATTCAGGTTGTCTCTATTTCTTTCATTTCATTTTCAGAAACTCTAGCTGAGTGAGCTTTGTCTAGTTGTGTGCAAATTCTTAGCTGCTCTCCATGATTATTTTTATGAACAAAGGATAAAATAACATTTTTTCTCCCTCTATTTGCAAATCTACAAGGGAGCTCTTAACCTTGGTTGGGGATGTATTACTTGTGTAAACAGGAGGTTTCGTTAAGTGTTTTGAAATTGTGGTATAAAGGTCTTCCATAAATGCTGCTTTATGGATATGTAGAGTCTCCCAATTGCAAAGACCCATGTGAATACCTCAGAGACCTTCAGGTAATCATCTCAAATGGCATTTATAGTGCCTACACTTTAGCAGCTGCCTTGAGCCCCCAGTGGCTGGTTACCTGAAAGGATTGCTCAGTCAGGCAACAACAGATGGCCTCAAAGGTAAGGGGTTATTATGGATACATTTGAAGAAATATAGACATTAAGGAGGAAAAAGAACTGTAGAGGTAGGGTTGCAGAAAAATGGAATAATATGAAGGAAAACTTGGTCAAAATTCCAAACAGTTTTGCATAAGCATAACTAGTGTAAATCCTTATGGCTTCTCTGGCACTAATTAAAACCTCTTGGAAAAGGAAAATCTATTCATATGTTTTTCTGTACTGTCCAAGCTTACATGTAGCAGTTGGAAACTATTTTAAAAGCAACTTCTTGTTTCTTCTCAGGATGTAAAAAGCAAAAGAAATACACAAAGAGTTTGTGTTGCAAAATCCAATGAGTAGATAAGAGATTTTCAATTTGGAGAGAGACCACTTGGGCTTTAAGAAGCCTTGTTTGCATCTTCCAGGTTCACTGACCCTGCTGCTGACCCTGAGGGAAAAGTGATTTCAAAGATTGCCAAGTGACATAATTTGTGATACTCATTTATTGATTTTTCAAAATATTTTAACAGATCTAATTATGTGGAATGAAAGGATGCCATTACACAGAGCTGCCTACTTTTAAGACAGCAGAGTGAGTGTTCTTCCAGTTAGCCCTGTGTTTGTTATTATTCTGGATCATTAAAGGCAGGCTTTTTCCCTCCTGCCCTCCTCCCCACCCAACCCTCCAATTTTGATGCAGAAGGTCACATACAGTGTGCATATGTGTGCTTATATCATATCAATTTTCTTAGCTTCTCAAGAATCTGTAGGAAAAAAAATCCACAAAAGGAAAATACTCTGGGACCAGTGCTGTGAAGCATGAAACTGTAGTCTCCATAGGAACATAGGAAGGCAATGAAAGTTTAGAAAAACTTTCAGATTTTAATTCATGTTAAAGTCAGATGTTTCCAGACCAGAGACTGCTTTACTGCAGATCAGATTATACCACTTGCCTGCTCCCTTTTATTAATTTAAGCTGTCTCTGGCTGTGCTGAATGGAAAAACTTCCTAGTCGCCAGTGGTTAGAAGTTAAGAGGATGGCTGAGGAAAGCTGACATGCCTCAGAAATTTTATTCAAAAATTCCATTTTAAAATGGAGAAGTTTTACAGAGCAATATAAACTCAGCCCTTTCTTATTTAAGACCCACATTCACCTACATCTATACAGGTGCGGAATACCTCACCTGAATTTTTTTCCACACAAAAGTTTATTTAAGGTATAATTCCTTCCTTGATTCTTTTATGCTCTGATTTAGAAAGGGCTCTTTTCTGAAATTACATGGGTACATATATGCATATATATGTAAAAGAAATCAAACTGGTGATGTTCAAAACTTCTTTTCTAAGTCAAATCACTTCTTTCCCTTGCAACTTCTTGTCAAGAAGATTTGAAATTGAGACTACTGTAATGGAGCATAAATGATGAAGAGAAGATTACATTATTATCTGCTGCAAGTCACTCAGGAGATTTAAGCAAAATTATACATTTTTGAACAGGGATTTTTTTACTACATAATGTCATATTTCTGTGGGCAGTTAATAGGGCCAGTTTGTTATTTTTGAAAGGAAAACGCTACCTTAATTGTCTCAGGCTAGAAATATAAGAATAGTTTAAAAAACCTAGAGAAACTGATTAAAATGAAATTTTAGTGGTAAAGGAAATTTTTCATATCTTTGATAAATTTTATGAAAGGGAAATATAATAAAATAAATGGGGTTTTTTTAAGTTTTTACTTAATTTCCATTGCCTGGATTTACTTCATAGGACATTTTTTTATAGAGAGAGTGATTTATCACAAGTTGCTTTATGAAAAAGTATATGTAACAGTAGGATATAATAAACAGATTTAGGACATCTGGGGTGAGATTTAGTATCCAAAATCAATAAGACTGAAGTTCCCTGGTGCTCCCAAACTTGCTGTTGATATTTCACAGTAGCACATCTATGTTTCTTTGGTAGTACTAACAAATAAAGCACTGTAAAGGCATATTGCAAAATGATTGCTGCAGTTTGAAAGGCAGAGATCAGGTATTTACTCTGGTGTGTAGTGGGACCCAGAACCTCTTGAGACTTTATCTAGGTCTATGTTTTATATGTTGCCTTTCAAATTGAACTGGCCCTCACCAATTACAGCATGTGAGTACAACATTCAGCGTGAAAACAAGAGTGACACCACATCAGAACTGGCATCCAGAGTTGACTCTATCCTTTCCAACTGCTAATGGACATTATTTGCCAAAAGCTGGACCAAATTTTATTTGCACAAGCTCAACAATGGCATTTTTTTATGTGAAATGCGAGGGCAGAAATTGATTCTCAGTGCTGTCCCTGTTCACTTTCAGAATTATATAATTCTCCATTCACAGATCACATGATAATAAATTCATAACCTCAGTGCCATTATTTCATCTCAATTAAAGATGTTTCAGAAGCAACTGATGGTAAAATATAGGCCTGTGGTTATTCCAGACCCAGTGGATTTCGGACTTACACAGATTTCTTCTGAGGTTGTAGCACTGCCTATGAATAAGTGGATGGATGGTTTTGACCACTTGTTTAGATACAGTAAAGTAGAAAAAAATTTGCATTCTTTGTCTTACTTCTGTACTGGTTTCCTCTTTTTCTAATAACTTTTTAGGGGCAATCTATGGGACTAACCAGACTGGGCAGAGAAACAACTGCTAAACCACTAATAATATTGGCCAATTGTAAGTATAATACTCATAAAGCTAAATGATTTTCTTCTTGGCATTTTATCCTCCTGTACCTCAGCTCGTCCCAATTAGCAACTGTGATTTATTTAATACTTTTCACAGAAATAATTTTTCAAGTTCATTGGAATTAATTACTGCAAAGAGGTATAGGAATGTGACAAGGGAAAAGCATTGAGGTTTTGTGTCATCTGTACTATCTACACAATTTATGCATCTCAGCACCTCAGTACTTTATGACCTATGAGTGATATCATTAAAAGCTCTATAACAAAGATATATACTAGTATAACCTTGATTTTCTGGTTCAAAATGTTGTACTAGTTGGGTGTTAGGAAGCCTCTTATTCTGCATTTATGTGGACTGTAACAAGTTGATATTTCTTTTTATTGGAAAGCTTTTCTTCAGTGAAACAGGATTTGCCCACACTCCCTCTGTGAGAAGCAGTTGGCTGTGAAGCTCGTGTTTCTCCCAGCATTTCTGGGGACGTGCCTTACAGAGCCAAACTGGCATCCCAAAGGGGAGGCCCAAGCATATTAACCATACCTGTGAGAGCAAAACAACACCCACAGTAAAGGAGGATATAGTCAAGCGGTGGACAAAAGACAAACATCCTACCTATCTACCAGAAACAGAATTCAAGGAACTGCAAGGCAATCAGTGACTCAGTCCCTAGGAAGATTATGAAACAAATCTTCCCTGAAGTAATTTCCAGGAACACAAAGGGTATATGGAAGTGGGAACAGGCAACATGAATTTACCAAGGGCAAGTCATGCCTGACCAAGCTGGTGACATAAGTGGCTTTGTAGGTAAGGGGAAAGCAGTGACATAAGAAAAAAACCCAAACCAGTCCTGTGACAGTGTCTGCATTATAACACATTTCCCAGAGACTCAGTAGAGTCACATCTCTGGAGACAAAACTCAGATGGACATAACCACGGGAAACTTGCTCTAACTGGGCCTTCCTTGAGCATAGGGTTGATCTAGACATTCAGAGGAGTACATGTTTCTGTGATTCTATGTCAAAGCGAACACCTTAATCTCACAGAGCTTCTAGCACATTGGGAAAACTCTCAGTTTTAAATGCCAGAGGGTATGAAGTTACAGTGTGCCAAGATTCTTGACAAACTATTCTGTATACCTCCTTACTTGTTCATCTCCCCTCCCATTAGGTGGCTCAAATGAACTCAGTGTGTTCCAATGGTTCCACTGATAGTGATTGAAAAAGAAAGTTATTTTCCAGGTCTATTTTTTTTTTTTCTGTGTCTGTTTTTCCTGACAAGATGACTAGATAAATAGAATAATAGGTAAAATATACAAACTGGTTGCACTTAATTTTCTCATGACTGACAATAGTTTTGGAATGCAGTCACTGACCTGCTGATAAGTTTCTTGGATGTATGGTCAGAAAATTAGAATAGCTAGAATAAGATGTATTTATCTTGGATCTGAGCCTGATTTTGTATATTTTTATTTAATTGATTCATAACTAAAAGTTGGTGGAATGAGGAAGCAAACTCCCAACCCATTTTCAGGCAGAATCAGCTGCAATGTCCTACTCTATGGTTTATTTTTAACACCTCAAATTGTATAGACAATGAGATTTTTTAATTACTTATTTTATCTTACAGATAAATCTCCCTGTCTCTTTTCTTAGAGCTGACCTGACATAGACAGTTGCTTTAAGAACTGTGATATTAAAACATAAACTACAAGAAACTTCTAACACTTCAAAACGCTTTGCATGAGACAGACAAATTTTGAAAGAAGACCTCTATAAATACAATGATTTTGACATTTTAAAAAAAGATATTGTTTATGGTTTTTTTGCATATTTAGACACTTATGAACTTTTACCAAATAGCAAGGAATTTTCTTTTTCCCCAAGAAATAATAAATTTACCCAAATCCATCATTTCACTGGTACCATTTCTAAAATCCTTGATGACTTCAACACAAATTTGCCAAATCCTTTGATCTGAGAAAAATGTGGGGGTTATTTTATTTCCCTGTTAGTCATTGCTGTGCCATTGTCTCAGTCTCATTGCCATCCTCTCCATGACAACACTGTTTAAAACTACCTTTTAGGGCTGTCAAGCAGAAACTTAACTGTCAAACTTAAGTCACTCTGTGGTATGGTACTTTTAGGCTGTTTTTCACTACACTGTTCCAAAAGTGTCCTGGAATGCATGTGTCCCACCTCCAGGTTCAATATTTATTCAGTAAGCAGAAGAGTCACTCTTAAGTGTTTCACTCAGTAACAACTGAATGATTTCATATGAAACAACAGCTGTAATAGATGATCTCACAGTTTCATGAACAGATACTATCTTGGAAGCTGGGTGATACAGACTTAAATTCCTTCAGGTACTGGTGGAACTGGGGTCTTTAGCCAATTCCCACATCATGAGAGCCTAACACCTTTGTGAATCCAGCCCTTCATTTCCTTTTCTTCCTTTAAAATAAACTTAATGTTCAATTGCACTACAATACATTTATCCCCACTGAATTTCTTCATTCTTAAAAATTCTACCTATAGGAAGGCTTCAATATCAGAAATGTTTTAATCCTGTGGGATCTGATGCAACTGAAATAACTTCTTTGCTAAACATAGCAACTCTTAAATAAAAGAGCCTTGGAAAACAGATGTGCTAATAGTCTTGAATGGAAAACACTGTATACTCAGCACCATCCATTCTTTAACTTAGGATGGAAAATAAATGACACCAGTCCTCAGAAGTTCCTATTTAAAGATTCATTGTGTTTCTGGCAAATGTCAACAATCAGTATGGGAAAGAGAAAAAGTGTAGGTGATCATAAATGGAGCATTTGGCTGGAAGTTTGTACTTAGAATTTCCCCAGTGAGGGGAGGTAGAGAAGGTGAGATTTCCCTGACTTTCTAGAAAGTCATTGCTTTAATTTGAAAAGTCCTCAAGATATGACAAGATCACTCACACTAGGATTGTGCTTCTGAGATTTCCGGACTGTAGCAAATTGGTTTTGTTCCAGAAAATCCTACAGCTACAGATTAAATCAATGAGCACAGTTGGTAGTGACACTTTTTAACAGCAGTGAAATAAAATGACTGTTTCTATGACAAAAATATCCTTTTAATTGTCCAGTCTGGGCAATGACCCAAGGTAAAAACAAGCAGGCTAAAATGGCCCATTGCCATATCTCTCAAGAAACAATTATAATATTGTTCTTCCATTCCTTGTGTTGGCTGGGTTCCCATTTCTTAATCTGTCTGTAAGGACTGACATTATTATTTCTCTGTATGTGCTTTTTAAATTGTGGTTTCTAGAGTTTCTCTTTTAATTTATCTCTCAACCTCTTTCTCACACTTTTCTGCCTTGCTACTGGATTTTCTCATCTATTCCATTTACCTGGGTTGGTTTTTTTTTGTTATGGAATTGGTTGCAAGTGATAGTTGTGAGATTGACTTAAATCTATCTAGTTTCTGTTGACTTCTTCTCTAACTTCCCCAGAATGGGATCATGTCATTGAATACTGAAAAAAATGTCAATTGTACCTTTAGAGAAGGAAAGTGTGAAAATGGATCCTGTTATTCAGGCAGAAAAGAAGGCATCAAAAGAAGGCTGACCATACATGTCACATATTGGTGAGGTGGCATGCAGGCAATAAGCTCAAGAGAAGGACCCGAAAAGTAGCATCAAGGCAATACACACTTAGCACAGAAATCGGTACTGAGGGGCATATGCAGACACTTAAGTTGCACTTGAAGCCCTCTGGACCATGCAGAATATCCATTACTGAACTTACCTGTGGCCTGCATGAGGCACTTGATGGGAAAAGAGGAGTCCATACTCGAGTTCTTTCATGTTCTTGGCACTGATGAAAGCAAGGGTGGAGAAACAAAGTTTTCAGATGAGATGGTATCAGGACTTTTCCACTGTAATTTCTGATCTGTCTTGTTCTTTCCATTCATAGACGCATACTAAAGCTATCAAAAAGCAGTTTAAAAAGTATGCACAGTGATATTCCCTGTGATGTGAACCAGAACACTGTTGTAGCAGGCAGAATACTGTGGCACCTCTGAAATTGCTTTAATAGTAAATGTAATGTACCTCTGTTCCTCACCCAGAGTCCTGATGACTGTTACTTGTGAACTGACAGGAGAAAGTGACAGCATTAAGAACTAATAAACAGGTAGAAGAGAAGATGGCTCTATTTTGAGCAGTGAGAGTGGACAGCAAGGAAAACCAGCTTAGCCCCAGAGGCATATGGGAGCCCTATCCTCTGCCTCCCTCATTTGATCTCAGAGTAGAACTTTGTGGAGAGAATTCTAGGAGAAAGGTCCCTGGGAAGCTAAGAATGAAGTATGTTTCTAAGCATGAAGTAGACTGAATTCTATGGTTTTTGTTTCTCTGTGACCCTATCTCATCCTTTTTCATCTGAGATCTTCACTTCTTGTTTTCCCACAGGAAACCAATACAGTTTTCTCCATTAAGTTGTCTGATATTAAAAATGAGCACAGAAGTAACTGTCAATCCAGGGTACACACATCTCTAGTAGTAGTGAACCTAATTAAAGTGATGAATTAAAACAACCACAAGGGAGACCCATAACATGAGACACATTTGGGAAGGCTGGGAACTGAGTTTACTTTCAAATGGTTTAGATAGCTTGAGAACTCAGATTGCCAGGCATCACCTTCTAAGGAAAATTCCCCCCCTGGACTGAACCAGCCAGCACCCATCTGGCAGGAAGCAGAGAGCAGAGACACAGCTTTCAGCCCTGGGCCATGCCCAGACTGTCACTCGCACTCAGAGCTTAGCATTACATTTTTAGGAGCTGCCAAGCTGTGTATCACAATGCCCTACTTCTTTTAGGACCTGGCACTTTCATCCTGAAAATCATTGCATATAAGTATTGTTTTGGCAGAGTAGTACAGAAAATGCGGAGTGTATGAATCTCAAATATTATTGCAAGAGAGACTGGAGGAACTCTGTCCATCCCCTCCTCATGAAGGTGAACACTGAAGAAGCACATTAGTAGGAACAGTGTGCCACTAAACACACCATCAAAGGGATGCTGAAGAAATTAGATGGCCCTCTTGCTCCCTGCTACAATCTCAGTGTTCGTTTTGAGGCACAGGGATAAAGCAACCACAGGTCCACTTGAACTGATCAAAGAGAGAATCACATCATCCACAACCACAGTTAAATATTTGTTTTTATCTATATCCCTTTGTTGGCAGAAAGTGATCAAAATGATTGTCTCTCAACAGCAAAGGAATTAGAATTTATTATTATTATTATCATTTTTAATGGAAAGCAATTATACTTTCAGGGTAAAATTTAAAGATAACAAGCTGGAACCATGCACGGCTTTATTAACATGGTGAGCTGAATTCCTCACCACTCCTCCAAGCACAAACCCATGCTGGGCCTATGAAATGAAAGCTGTCTTTAATGAAACAAGGAAAGGACATGACTGAATGAATGGAACTGCCTAACAGATCCATGTGTGGTAACTGAAGAAACTCTTGCTGAGAGAAATGGACTGTGAATGCTCATTACAAAAACACTGATTAAGAGATAAAGGACAACAATCTGACCCCAAAACAAATGTCATTTAAGATGTCTCTCATCAACTTTTTGTCCTCACCTATATATTTCTCTTAAACTATTGGACTCATGTCATCTACAAAGCTTCTTCACAGCCTGATGGCCATTTCATCAAGGGTCATCTCTAACTGGGGTTAAGAAGAGAAGTTAAGGACATATTTCTGTATGATTTAGGAGACTACATCTCATTGCTGGGAGAATATATACTTCTATCAGCATCTCAAGACATGATTGTGCTATATTTTATTTGTTCACATAACGCATTTGCTCCCTGTTTTCTTCCCACCCCTACTTACCTCAAGGCTGTCTCAAAAAGTTAGGATCAATATATGCAATATACAAAATCACTGTATCCAGTTGCTCCATTTTAAAGAAGAAGAAGAGTGGTGTATCACTGGTGGTTATGTAAGCAAGGACAATATTGGATTCCTTTAGTGTAACGACCCATCCAACCTGGTAAATCATAGTCTTTTTTTATATGGGTCATCTTGGCCTAGTTCCTTCCTTGTTTAATAAATCATTTTATGATAGCCTCTATCGATGTAAGCTTGATTTTTTCACAGCCTTTATGATTTTGATAGGTTTTTCTCATGTCTTATTTCTGTCTCTAGGCCATCTACTCATCAATTTTCACTTAGTTTCCTTAAGAACATGAGTTAAAATTACTGCACTAACTGTGATCAAATGTTCAGTTATCTTACTGTCCTACCTTTGCTAGTCTTCAGTAGTGAATATTAAAAAAAGCAGGTAAGGAATAGTTCTTCCCTCTCTATGGCTTCCCAGCTTGTTTCAGTTAGCAGTTTAAGGACTTGCTTTGCAGTAGGTTGTGTCCAGGCCATTAACTTTCTTCCACATATTTTTTTCCTAGTTTATATCTATTTTTAGTATGCACAACATCCTGTGCCACTACTAGCACAATGTGTGAAAAGAATTTCTTTTATTTTGACTGTAATCATGCTACTTGTTAATTTCATAGGATGATTTCATACTTAGACAGTGTGAGAAGTATCACAGCTTCATTCATGATCTTAAGAATCATTTTTTTCTTGACCTGTACTATACTATCTTTTAGATGTTCTCTTTCCCCTGTGAGGACTCTTGCTCTTTTTGTTTATTACTTTGTATTTCTTCTTGGATGAGGGTTGCTCAGTACCTCTGGTCTTTCTTGTTTTCAGTGCTTTTTCCCTCCTCACTTAATTATATCCTTTTCAAGAAAAGGAAAATAGAACTGCATGCAGCATGCAGCATTCAAGAGCAGACTAAATGTTTTCTGTGTTTGCTTTCTTGTAACTTTTCCTTTTTTTTTTTTTTTTTTTTTTTATATTATTTCCTTTTTTTTTTTTGTGTTTTTTTTTTTTTTTTTACGCTTGAATTGTTGGGAGTGGGTGTGGGGGGGAAAGGTGTAACCT
>WTSP01001710.1:0-35954 GCA_025331215.1 Actenoides lindsayi | reverse complement strand
GGGTTGGTGCGATGTCTTACGGGGCGTTTTCCCATCTCTACATGTTTTTTTTGTTTGTTTTTTTGTTTCTTTTTTTTTTTTTTTTTTTTTTTTTTTTTAACGTATCTGAACTTTATTTATTGGTATGTTATGGTATTTTTTAGCACTGATGCTGTCCTCAAACTGTAGACAATGCTTCCCAGATATCTTTTCTACTTCCTTCAGTGGAAATCATCATCTGTGTATATAAGTAGGCTATTTTTGTCTACAATGTATATTGCTTTTTATTCATGAATATTGAATTCAACTGATCAAAACTTAATATTTTCAATGGTCAGTCCCAAGTCGGAGTACTCTGAAAAATTTTGTATCAAATCTGTTATCTTGCTAATTAAAACAATGGGCTAAATTCATTAGTAGATAATTTCTTCTGTATTAGAATTTCATTTGACTTTTTTTGGTAAATAATGTCTGGTACTCATGATCTGATGGTATTCTTTCTGTCTCTTTTTTCCAAAACCCTTCTATAATTGGGTGAGTTGAGGGGGCAGAGAGGGAGTTGGATCAGATGACCTGCAGAAGTCCTTGCCAAACTCAGCCATTGTGTGGTTCTGCGATTCTATGATAGAGCTTGTTTTGGTCACTTCTGTGGATGGCCAGACTTTACTATGAGAACCCCCCCTAGCTGTTTCATCAACACTGACATAAACTGTCCACAAAGCTTTTCTGACTTATTTTCATTTAGTTCTCCTTTTCAACTGGCTCTCAGCAAGCTTTCCACTTCTGAAGTTTTCAAAATGTTTTTATTTATAGTTTTTATAACTTTAGCAAGTTGCTCAGAAAAAAAAAAAAAAGCAACGAATTTCTGGCTGGCCTTATGGTTTACATTTAATCTGTTGAAGTTTAGTCTCTTTTCCATTTTCTTCTGTTGAATATTACTTCCAATTTTGTGAAATGCCTTTTATTCTTTTAGTAGCTTGATGGCATGTATATTTACTGTGGGCTTCTAATTCAGTGACTTTCAAATGTGGGGTTTTATTATTATTTACTTTCAAGTAAATGCCTGTCTTTATATTATAAAGACCTTCATGAAGTAAAGATTTTTAACGACAAACATTCCATAGTGGACTTTAGGCTTTTTTTTTTTCTCCAGTAACTAAGACTGTTTTCTTCAAGTACATTACAGTCATTGTTATAGAAGGAATCTTCAGTAACTTGATTTATGGATTCTCAGTTCTCTTCCCTTATCTCAAAGAATTGTCAAGAATGTCATTTGTACTTACTGATCCTCGGTGGTGTGACTGTAAGTTACTTCTTCAACTAACTCTGAGAAGTGGAGAACAACATCCTTCTGTGCTACAACAGACTTTACAGACAGGAATAGCTTTACATGCTGAAGAATTGCTTCTTTATCATACAACTACATTATATACTTGGTAGCATGCAATTTTTCTGGAAATTCTATCCGGATTATATTAAGAAATGAAATTTGAATTAAAACAGAATGGAAATTCCCTTGAAACTCTGATACCTGGTGCTCCCTACCAGCAGGCAAATGAAAGTCCTCCCCTTCCCCTCCTTCCCATCTTATTATTTTTGGAGACTTTTTTAGGTTTTTTTATAGGAAAAAAAATACTTACGCTAACATAACTTGCTAAGTAAAATGTCCCTTTGGCAACTATCCCAGAACAGCAACTATAAACACATGTTTAGGTTTTAAGCAGTGTTACACACTAGATAATTTATCATTTCCCTGCTATAGCCATTTCATTTGAAGTCATTAGTCAGACCTGTACAAATAAATCACAACTTACAAAACTTTAACAATCCATATAAAGGAAATGGCATACTTGTCTTGTCTGTATTTGCAGAGAAAACTTGTAAGGAAAATTTAATAGAGGTGTAAAATGCTTACTTTGCTTTCTACCTTATTAAATTATATTCCTGGATATTTTGTTTCACGGTGGGATTCAGCCTTTTGATAGCACCAGTCTTACTTCTCTGTTTTCAAGTACATATTCCTTTGTGTTTTGCTTGGCTGAGGAACCCTTCTCTCACTCTTCTAGTCTGTAGGTTAGTCATCATGATTCCACAATTATTTTGGGTGCAGAGTATGTTTTTCAGGGATGCATATCACATAATTCTAGCAGGTCAGCTGATGAAAAAGAGTTAGATTATCGATGACTGAGGTTTCCTCACCAATAATCAGTGAAGATTTGGAGCATAATTCATCTACATATTGAAGGAGAAATTTGCACATTTGAATGTGGACCACTGCTGATTGCTGTCTTCAGTAGTGTATTGGCTGTGTGTGTGCTCCCAGCAATGTTTTGGCTTTGTCTTAATCACAGTTGTTGTGATTAAGGCTTTAAAAGAAAAGAAAATATAATATAAATAGCCTCTCTAAACCTATTTTGGCCATGATCCTCAGCCATTGGAGATACTTTTTTATTTCTTACACTATTGAAATTGCAAAACCAGATTGGTTTATAAACATTTTCGGACCATGAAATTTTAAACCTTCCTTTATTCCTCAGGGACATCTTTTCTTGTTCTAGAAAGTGTATCTAAGAGTAAGACTGCTCAGTTTTAACCTTTCTAGCAAGTTTGTCAAATAGCTTAGGGAAATGTTTTCATCCATGCATTTAAAATCAGATCAGGGTGGGCCAAGGAAAAGCCTATCAACCTAAACCCATTAAGAGTGCCATGAATACAGGGAATGGGGGGAGGACAGGGGAACTCTCTTTCATGGGCCTTCTGTTTGATTATGATTATATTTACATTTGAGAGTTTTTTATATTTATATCTGTGACAACGATGATGTGAAAGCAGAAACATTACTGTCCCTTTCACAGGAAAAGGACAACTATTTACATATTCCTTCATACAGATTAAGTTTCAGCTCTTTCTTACACCCTTTTCAGTTGTGACTTATGCATGAGTGCATTTTGCCTGGCCCCTCACCTGTTTTTATTCTGGGAAAAGTTACTCAAGTCTAGCTTAGGTGCAAGTAGTTGGGCAGGGAGTGGTAGTTGTTTAAAGCTTTCTGTGGATCCAGTTCTCGACACTTTACTGAAATCTTCACCCTTTCTCCCCTGGAAGCTAAACCATGCTGCACACCCTGCTTTCAGCCACACATGCTCTTGGCTTCATCATCACAATACCATGGCTCAAGAGCAAGCAAGCTGCTCTCTTGTTTCTTGGAAAGAGAGGCCCATTGCCTGTCTGTCTGTCTGTTAAGTGTGTGAACTCCTGCTGTTCCCCAGAGTGCCAGCAGAAAGCAAATCTCATTGCGCCTGCCATTTCCTAGCCAACACTAGCACAATGGAGAGCATGTAAACAGTTGGCTGGGCTGATTGTTACAATGATTGAAGCAAATCAAGGGCAGCTTTGCCATGAACAATGAAATCTGCACTCTGTATGCAAATTCCTCCCTGCTTTCACTTCTGTTTCTCATTTGTGCCAGCACAGCCTTAGCAAACCTCCTATAAACTACAAAACAAGTTGCGAAACCTTGCAGACCACTGGTCTTTTATTATAAGCTTTCAGTTTCACTTACTTTGCACAAAACATGCCTGAAAGCAGAACTTGGGCTGCACAGCTGGACTTTTTCTGGCAGCTGTTGTCTTCCCCACTCCAGTTCTTTTAATACTGGCCTTTGTCTTCTTATTTGCAGTGTTATTAAAAAAAAGTGATAGAAAAATAAAACAAAGAAAGGGTGACTGTGTTTTGTGAATCCCACGGTTCTCCTTCTTTTCTTTTAATCACAGCATGAGGTGACTGTTAGATTCACCACTCATTACGGTTCAGGAATGCCTTCTATCATTTAGGAAATAGTATTATTTTTATCTTGCAGAAGTAACCTTGTGTGTCAGTGCTGAGGTCCCAGCACCTGCCTTACCCTTTGCTATCTGTGAATGGCCACATGCCAGCTACTGAATTTAAGCATGTGCCCTCCTCACTGATGTGAATCTTGAGAGGTTCAAGAGGCCAATTCCCTGGCTTTCAGTGTTGCACAAAACTTCTCCATTCAAGCTGTTTCATTTTGTGCTGTGTGAAGCATGTTTATCTTTTTTGGGCCCTTGTGCTGAAATAGGGTTAAATACTATTAATGCAGTTATAAATATTTCTGCTTTGTCAGAATATGCATTCACAGTCAGACCATGCATTCACAGTCAGACCATTCCTATGTGTAGTTGGAATTGCAATAATTTGTTCTGACTGTTAGCAGTCCTTATTATTGGCCATTCTATGGACGCTCTCTGTTACTTGTTTGAGTTGTAAGGGCATGTAATTTTGTTTCTAGAGACTTCACTTCCTGTTGTAAAATTCCTTTGAAGTTTTTTGTACCACAACTCAGGGTTGTTCTCAACAGGTAGCACACCCGGTAACATGTATAGTTGTTAGTATCATGCATTCACTCCATTGCTCAGCTTGTGCTGATAATTCCCACTATGCAGATACTCTGTATTGCATATTACAAAACATGGCATGAATCCAGCACAGCATCTATGAATACTTAAGAAGGGGGAGGGAGAGGACTTCACCACAGAATAAGCATTGCTTTCTTGTTTTGGTTGCTGACCAAAGAACTGTTCAACTTCATGCTACTCGGTTTCATTCCCACATTGAGGTCCCACACAGAAAATCCATTTTTTTCTAATTGCCTGGAGATGGCATGATAGGACTAAAGAGCTGAATGAGATGTCTCCAAATTAAGGCTTTCTAAGGATTTAAAGGGAAGGTCTTTGAACCAGCCTGCAACATAAAGAAACATGGTCTATCAAGTGCTTTCTTTCTTCAGGAGTGAGGCTTGTGTGAACAGAGCAGAAACTTGGCCAACACAGAAATGTAAGCAGATCAGTGAATTGAACTGAAGGGAAAAGAAGTAGAGAGTAGGCAGAGAACCTCACTTAGTAGGGACTGTGGAAAGGTAGAAGATAAGGAATCAAAATTGAAATTGATGAGACAGAATCAAATATAGTTAAAGAGGTTGGTCATAAACCCATGTTGGGTTAGTGTAGCTGGGATCCGTGGCCCTAGAAATGTCAGTCAGCCTAAGCTGAAAGCAACTCTAAACTGAGGCTAGAGGTTTTGGGAACTGCACAAAGCCTTGGATGAAGAGAATAGTTATGGAGGTGTTCATATTAAGACAATGAGCATTTTTTATTCTGTTTTAGAACAAAAAGCAAATCAAAGCCATCTGAAATGTGGGGGATTTTTTTTTTGTTTGTTTCTTTGGTTGGTTGGTTAGTTTGGTTTGGATTTGTTTTGGTTGGTTGTTTTTGGTTTTGTTTGGTTGTTGTTATTTTTGGTTTTGTTTTGTTGGTTTTGATGGTTTTTGTTTGTTTGGTTTTGATTTTGTTTTGTTGTTTGTTTGGTTTTTTTTCCTTGCAATAAGATTCCTCTTTACAAGGAAATTAACAGTGTCACATGTAGCCAGACATTACCGGGGTACCTATACCCCAAGTATGACAGCTTTGCCTGTTTTTTCTAAAAATAGGTTTCCATTGTTGCTGGTGTAAAACTCTGCAGTCTCAGTTGTGCAGTAATATAACCATCTTACACTGTCAGAAAAACATTTGGCAAAGAGATTGTGTACAGCTGGCTTGGACATAAACATTAGTTCAGTCACAAGGGATAGTCTCTCTAATTTTTCTGTATGAACATAACTTACAAATAACAATGAGAACTATCTTGAAGAGCCTCTGAGATAATCCTCCATAAAGATACTTTACTTGATATTAAATTTCCCATATTTTCAAAATTTATGGATATAGGGGATCTTCCATGTTTATATCATTAATGTATTAAGAAATGAGTGGCCAATTAGCCTGTAAAACTTGGTTTCACAAAAAACTACTTAGCACAGAGTTTCAGACTTTATTTAATATTTTTTTAAAAAACCCAAATTATAGAGGGAAGCAAATAAAATGCTTTAGTTAGACCCTTCCTGATGACATTCTGCTCTACTTTCCTGTTGTTCTTTTTTGCCTTCAGTCCAGATATCTGATCTTTATAAAACATACTTTCCAACAAAGGAAAATATTGTACATTCTTACCCGCAAAGCATCCAGACTGTTCATTACTTAACCAGTTATGAAAGCAAAGTCTCATAAGTTGGATTGTTTAAAGAAGATGTCTTTAACTTATGGTGAGGTATTGTTCACCCAAGATATTTTTTAAAAGACCAAGGAAAGGCCTTGTGCTGGGCATTTTTTATATCCAAATAAAAATTTCATTGTAAATGAAGATTGCTTTCACAGGGATTATGATTAGCATGCTGCAATATGTAATGGATTGAAATAAACAAACAAACAAAACTCAGAAGCCTGTATATCCATTCTTAACAGGGTAATGATTTCAATATAAATCAATCCCTTAACTTGTGTTCCTTGGCTGTAGTTTATGGCAGGAGTGACACAAATGTAGTGCTTTACAGAAGAGAGGGTGTGCAGAGTATGCAAATAAATAAATGGCTGTTACCTGCAGGAAACAGTTTGGCAACAGCTGAAGTTTAGATTTTTCTATCAAGTCAGCACTTTAGCAGGGCAATTCAAGTTTGTGACCTTCTGTCACATACCTGAGCTGGAGCCAACACCAATTGGCTGCAAAAGTGTAGAGATCATTTCTCTTATAATCCATCCTGCTATATTTCTTGGGGTGGAATTTTGACATATGTCAGGCATAATTTCCTATTTTGAAAGAGGTAGAATTTCATTTGATTTCCCCCTTGCCTCCTGGGTTTTTAGAAATAGGAGTTTATACAATTTAGACAAATATTACAGAGTTTTGACTACAATGGCCTATATTTATTTTATTTATTTTTTCTGATTTTTCAGGAGGAAATATATTTTGCTGTGAATTGTTCCTTGCTTTTTATTAAGGGGTTTTGTGTTCAGCATTATCTTTGTAAGTGAGAGTGAATGGTTCTTGCCCTTATTTAGTTCCTTGTATTCAAAGATGCACTTCAGAACTGAAGAGAAAAATACTTCTCAACAGAGTTCTGTATTAGATTTGGCAGTATTTCAAGTATTTCTTACTTGGTTTACCAATATGCAGAGCAGTAAAATAAAAATAAAAATCTGAAATATCCAATTAAATAGATTAAAAATTGGGTAAGCAAAATTATAAACATTTCATTCAGTTAAAATATCATCTGATATTTTAATTGAATAATGGTATCTGAATATTTAGGTACTAAAGAGAAAGCTGCCACTAAATTGCAGCTGACTAAACCACATCAACTACTTTCAAAACCAAATAAATAGAAATATTTCTTAATTTCTTTCCTAACCACGTTGTTTTCACTCTTACCCCCAATTCTCAGGTTTTTTTGAGACCTGTTAACTGAATACAACAGACTTCCTCAACACATTTTACAGTCCTGTTGGATTCAGAAAGAGGTTCTTGCCTTAGATGGTATTACTTTTGAGCAGGGAGTGGTAAAACCTGGGGTGAAAAGAATTATATTTGCTCTCTCAGGTTTGGTTTCTATGATGTTTATAGGTGTATTACCAATAGAGATGACTGAATATTTCAGAATGAAAAATTTGGGGTTTGTTTCTTTATTTTTTGCAAAATATCTTTGATAAGATTTCCTCTATTAAGGAAAGATTCTCAGCTAGTGTAAGTCAGTATGTTTTCACTGCATTCAGTATAGGGTGAAGATCTAGACAGTGAAAAGTTCATAAATATTCATCTTGCTAGGTGTGTAACTCAGTTTTGACTGGGTGATAAATCACAGGGTTTCTTTTCCTTCATGAAAAGATTGGGTATTAACTTGAGGAACATGTGTTTCTGGGTACAAAAGTGCATGTTAGAATGAGTTTTAACAAAAAATGCTGAATACAGCTTTAGAAATCCTTTATTCATGACTCTTTTTGCCAGTAAAATCAGGAATGTTTAAAGGTATAAGATAACAAAAATGGCATGAGATCAGAGAATAGACAATCACTTCAAATTTTCACAAGTTTTTATCAGAACAAAAAAACAACCCATCTTTCAATTCTGACGAAGAGTCTGTTTGTATAACTTTACTGGTATAACATTTGCATTCATTGGACTTTCAATATTTTTTATATTGATTAACAAGCTTCTTATAATAACTTTTAGACTTTGATATTTTGATTTATCTTAAATAAATTAATAGAAAACTGGAGGCAATTACTGTGCTCTTCTGATTAGACCTCTATTGCTGTTCGAGTTAAGGCATATGTTTAAAAAGAAAGAACTCCACTTGGGTTTACAAGTCAACAATATGAAAGAGACTTCATCTCAACTTGCCAAGTTGCTTTAATTGTTCATTAAGTTGGCTTTCTATTTCTTATAATCTAGTATGTTGCTGGGAGATAATTACCTGTGCTACTGTCTCATTTGTCACTTGACATGAGTAAAATTCCACCCAAGACAAGTGAATGTGTAAGCTAAGACTTCTGATTTGGAGGCAACAAAGATCCCGAATTTCACATTCCTATCTGAATTATCCATAGTAATTAGCCTTGCATTTGCCCCTCTACTCTGCTCTGGCGAGACCTCACCTGGAGTACTGCGTCCAACTCTGAAGTCCTCAGCACAAGACAGACATGAACCTGTTGAAGTGTCTCCAGAGGGCTAGAACACCTTTCCTGTAAAGAAAGGCTAAGACAGTTGGAGTTGTTCAACCTGGAGAAGAGAAGGCTTATGGCAGCCTTTCAGTACTTAAAGAGGGCATACAAGAAAGATAAGGACAAGGGGAAATGGTTTTAGACTAAAAGAGGGTAGATTTAGACTAGATATAAGGAAGAAATTTTTACAAGGAGGGTGGCAAAACAGTGAAACAAGTCGCCCAGAGAGGTGGTAGATGACCCGTCCCTGAAATGTTCAAAATCAGGCTGGATGGGGCTCTGAGCAACCTGATCGATTTGAAGATATCCCTGCTCCCTCCAAGGGTGTTGCACTTGATGACCTTTAAATGTCTTTTCTAACCCAAACCATTCTACGATTTTATGATTCTACGATTCTATGATTTAGAGAGATCAAAGAACTTCATAAATCTGGGTATTATTTTGATAATGGATTTTTACTGACTATCCATGGATAGAGGAAGGAGATGCTAATTTACATATCTGACATTCAATTTGAATGGAGGAATTTTTTTCCCATGGGAAATAAAGAAAATAAGAAATATATCTGCATCTTGCCTTCTACAGAATGTGATCAGAAACAGCTGTGAGTACAGACTAGACAGATAGAGGCATAGTCTATATGCTAAGGTAAAGCAGTAATATAAGCACAAAAAACTATGTAGGGTCTGTAGGACTCTGGAATCACTGGAAAAAAAAAAAAAGTAGGATCATCTGATTCACCTTTTTCAAAATAGGGACATCTTTTTGCCCTGAAACATAGATGCAGAGTTTCATGGTGAGGCAGCAGGGACTTCTGACTTGCTTACTAGTTACCAGAGCTTCTTCTAAACCTCAATAATACTTTCACTGCATGTTAAAGAAGTCAAAATGTGAGTTAGGATGCCATGGTGCTGTAGAAGCACCTGTGAAAGCATCTAAACAGACTTAGGCTTGAACACCCTTCCACAGCTATTTATTCATCAGCACACACCCTTATATCGGGTTTTGGCTTGTTCCATATTGAGATTGCCAAGATGTTGGCTGGGGCTGCTGCAAGGAATGGCACAAGTCAGGATTGGTTCCTAGTGACAGTATATTGAGAGAAGACTGTCCTGAGAAGGGAGAAAGCTTGAGTGTATAGGTGGGAATCCTGCTATATCCTGCAGCCCGAAGACCAGGAAGTAGGCCCAATACCATTATATTTGCTAGAGTAGAAGCTGTCCCTATGAATGCTTAACAAGAAGTGTGCTCTACAGAGGCTATAGTCTAAAAGACTATAAAGTCTTTTAAAAGAGATAAGAGAAAAAAAGTAAGAGATATCAGGTAGACACAAAGAGAACTGAAAGACAGCAGAGAAAGAGAGACAGCAGTTGTAGTCTGTGATCTCAGCACACTGGCTGCTGTTTCCATTGAAAACATTGTAGGAGCATCAGCTTTTTGTCTTTATTGTAAATAATATTAAGCAAGGACATCTCTGGGCCATAGAAATCCAGTAATGGATACAGAGTTGTTTTTATTTGCAGACAATAGCTGTATACTAAAATATACAATCATGGTAGAATCATCTGGTTATTCGTTATTTGCTGCTGACTGTTTCTCTGACATGCAGGAGGAGCTAGACAGTAATAAGAGACTCGCCTATGCCTGCCTGCACGCTCCGCTGTCAAGGTTCTACCTCTACCCATGCCAAAGTGACTCACAGTCTGAATGTAGCTCAGATCCTTGTTTTTATACTCAGTGAGCTGAAGAACATCCTTAAAATGGCATCTATTGGCCTTTTAGTCACCAGACTGAAAGAACAGGTGCCCTTTTACAGGATGAACCTGAAGTCATGTGCAAACTTATCCACATTCTGCCCCACCATATCCTGCCCTTTCCCAGCAGCACTGATAATGACAAAGAAATAGAGGAACTCCACCATTCACAAAGTGAAACAGACTGCAGATCTCTTCTGTGAAGACACAGGATAAACAATACTTCCCTGGCACCTTACATAGATGGCTGAATCTCATAGTGTCCTCTCCCAGGTAGGTATGTCTTGGGAGGAATGGAGGCTAAACTAATCATACTGTGAAAGAATTCATAGAATTTACATGAATTCAGTTTAGTGAAGATCACTTACTTTCTTCAAAAGGGAAGAGGATGATGATTCCTATTCCAGATATAATTTGCTGTTTCTCATTGAGAACTTGCCTGCTCTGGAGACTATTTTTATCTATAAACCCCCATGTATTAGGATTAATAATTAAAATACTAATATATTTTTAACTATAAAGTTGCAAGTGCAGCCATAATGCATTTGCACAGAATCTACTTAGCATGCCTGCTGCAAAAAAGGTACCTATGAAAATTTTATTAATGTTTCATATTGCAGATAGGAGGAATCATTCAGTGCTTAGTGTTGCTTAATAACAGCATTGCAAACAGTTTTCTAAGGAAGCAAGCTGTGCTGCCAAATATATATGAAAGTGTCACCCATCTGACCAGAAATAAGCCTTCTGATGATTACAAAATTATACTGCATATGACGTGAACACACACATGCACATACACATACTGATGCACTCCCTCATATATCTCTGTCTACACTTACAGACACTTGCAGGGAGTAAGTAGCAAAGCATGATGCTCATATTTTAAATGTTTTAACAACTTCAGCCTCACTGAGTTACCATTTTCCCTGCACAACTGTATGTACCTATCAGAGTAAATGGTAAAAATAAGATGGACAGTGAAAGACAGAGCATTCTGACATTTTAATCACTGATGCTGCTTTAGTCACATTTCAGTGTTACGCTGAAGAGAAGAAACTGGAAAGAATGGGAGGTAATGCGCTAAGAAGAAATGCTTCTGTCATGACATGTGCCATTCCTTATCAGCATGTTACCATCTAAGCGGACACCATCTGTCTCTTTCAACACTTTCTATATTGTCCTTCATAGAAATATGTTAGAAATGAGGGAATAACTTACAAGGGAAAAAAATTGTACATAACCTTAGAGCGTGTTTTTGTTGTTGCTCATTTTTCAAAGTGTTGACTGTGCTTCTTAATGATTGTGCATGTCACATGAGATTGCTCCTGCTTCCTATCTGGAGGAATATAACTTTCCAATCAGGAAGAGAGTAAGAGGAAACCACTGAGACTTCAACTTTATTATGGAAGATTAGTCAGAGGATGATTAGTCAGTAGGTGACCAAAACCTGAGTAATTTAAGAGGTTTTTTGGTTGGGGTTTTTTGCCTTTTTTTTTTTTTTTTTTTTTACAGAAGGAAGTTATTAACTCCAAGACATCATTCTTAGGTATTTAGACTGTTATGACACTTAGTGGCTCAAAAGGGAAATTTTAGCAAGTTCTCTCATCAGATAAGCATTTGAAGGCTAGCTGTAAAAAGGACACAATTAGATTCCTATCTAATTCAGTGTGCCAAGGCTCTGGACAGAAATTATTTTGCCAAGTCTTATCTTAAAAGCAGATAGTCACATTCCTGACCTATGACAGAAGGAGCAATCTCTCCCTAATCACTGCTTTGTCATTTGAGTATTTTGATTTAAGCAAATGTAGAAGAAGCAAAAACCAGCCAGTTGATTTATTGTGCCAAAAAGTCTTACATAATTGTTCGCACCAATCATTTTTTCCAATGTCCAGATGACAGAACATTTGAGGCATCCACATGAGAGAGTTTTTCGAGTTTTTGTTGGTCTCTATTGCACAACAGAGTCATAGTCTGCAAGGCGACACTCTCCAACCCTCTTGGAAATGGCTGCAGGACCGAGTCATTCCTATTCTTTTTAAACTGGTAAAATTTACTGCTCTCTACAAAAGCAGAGCAGTCTCTTTTTTTTCATAATGAACTTCCCAGGAAGTGTTTATTCTCCAGGATTTTTGCTATTCAAGAGTTACTTTTGTGGTTATATTTATTGTTTTTTCCAGAGAAAAACTCTTCTGATATGTGATCAGTAAGCAATGTTTTATAAGACCTTTTTTTAAGCAGAAAGACAAAATTATTTTGACATAGGCAGTGAGATATGTGAATTTCATGAAGGAATATGTATATTGTGACTCTAAGCTACCTGAGGATTACACAATGATATTAAATAATTTAATGAGTTTCATTGATTATTTTCTTCATTTTTTTTCCTTTAATTTTAGGCTGAATTTATCCCAGTGTAGTATATCTAGGCAAAGTACAGGAATTGCTTAATATCCTTTACACCTTTAAAAGTAAATACTGTTTCTCTTGAGCTTCTACTGATGTATATATTTACATCATATTGTGACTTTACTGTTGTGAAGGGACATTACATTCCCATTGCCAACAATTATCTCACCTTATCTTTATCCATGTATTGTTATGAAGTGATACTGTGCTATTTAAGAAAATAACATGACATGTGTCATCAATATATCCAGAAAATACAACTTTATTTTATTAAGCAAGTATGAGTTACAGCATTTTTGAAGTTTTGTAATGATGTCCTGCATCTCTTGCAGGGAAAAAATAATAAAAAAAAAAAGTTGTTATTAATCAGGGTGGAATGATTTGGAAAATCTATTGCTGGACAAGCTTTGAGAATAATTTTTCATTGATTAGAACAGTGTGCAATTACAACTAAACCATCTTTGAACATTTGTGGTAGCAATGTTCATGGACCTAGCTCGCCTCAGTCAAAATATCAGTTGAAAGCGTTCTTTTCCAAATACGTATTTTGGGACTGTATAATGAAATGAGATAAAGCACAGCAGGATTCCCTCTCCAGTTAGCATATATGTTCTACACCAATAATTAGGCTCCCTGATGGGTCATGAAATACTTGGACTTGGAGTCACTATTGAACATGAAAAACTCTACAGAATTTAATAGGCATTATACTAATAGCAGTCTTGGGTTTATTAGATTTATCCCCCATTATCTTCCCTCTAGCAATCCACACAAAATTGGCTCTTTCACAGCACTGTAGCTGCTTTCTGCCTCCTTACAAGCTAATGAGACTTTATACTGCTCTGCAGCAGCTAGAAGTGTGTGTTTTTGTCCCATGCATGCAGACTTGCACCATCTTATGTCTCAGCTATGTTAGATTTGCCATGCAGAGTAGTCCCTCTGCTGTGGGGTATAATCTGCACCTGGGAGAAGGAAGGGAGAAGAACTCAGCTCAGCCTATTCCTGTTTTGGTTGCATGTACACCTGGCCAGTAGTTTAGTCTGTGTTCTTAATAAATGTGTATTAAGTACTATAAAATATCCTGTGTTCTAATGAAACCATAAAAGATGAAGGACATAAGGCATAAAAGATTATATGAGAAAAAGCAACCTTAGAGGGGACAGTATTTGTACTTTTACTTGTTTTACAGTCATATCCCTAAATAAAAACTGAGCAAGTATTTTCAATCTTGTTTTCAAAACTCCAGAAGTAAAATCTCATCTGATTCTTCACGATGAAGTGTTTAAAATGCCCTGTGAAATACAGTACAGTGTAAATACTGTACTAGATGCAGATAAATGGAATTGTTCCCACTGTACTATGCATTGATTATCAAGTGATAAATCCACGGCTGTTTATCTGCAGGAATAAAACATTGGACCTCTATTCATTATCTGCAGAATTTTTCAGCAGTCTTCAGTGAAACACAAAAGACCACTGTAGTCCTACAAAGGCCTTATGTCTAGCCCTCATCGAATTAAAAAAATGTCCCCTTGTTAAAAATTAGCTAACGTTATCCCATATTTCAAGATCATCTCCACGTATTTGAAAAGTCTTTGCTAACGGAAACCTGTAATGGAGAGCTGAAGTGCTGTGCTCATTAGATTTTTGTCCTACCTGCTACCACGTGGTCTGACCTAGCCAATAATAAAGTAATTGACTTTACATTACTTTTCAGTGGCTTAAGAAGCTGTAATTAATCTTCTTATAGTTTTGTTAAATGCAGATCCCATAAAGCTGCTTAATATGCTCATGAGACCAAAACACCAGTCCAGTAGCTTAGGATCTGAACCATGCTGCTAAGCATAGACCCTTTTGTTTAGCTTTTCTGATGAGCTTACAGACAGGAGTGATGAGATGATGAAAATTGAATTCTATGGTCTTAAAATCATGTCTTCCACAAGTGCTACCAAATATAAATACAACAGGGAAACATTTTAATATTGGCTGATGCTCAAGTCTTTGTGCTTGATATAGGATGGTCAGTTGAAGATAAAGAATATTTCTTCTGGCCTAGTGTCATCTTGGCAGCAGATTTAAAGGATTTACACTAAAAAATCAGAGGTTCCAGTTGCTATTGATGGTGAAAGATCTGCAGATTTCACTGAATAGATAGCGACCAATTGGCTTGAATTTGGAGGTGAAAAAGCAGAAGACATTAACACAAATTCAGCCTCTCTCCTGCTAACTTTCGAGACAGTAAGAGGGAAAGAGAATTTTCTTGCTAACATTATCTGATGATCTAATGTACCATTTTACCAAAAGCAAAACATATCCTTAGCCAGAGGAACATAAGACATGCTATATGATTATTGACTACTGAAACATTTGCCTTTTTATCATAAGGATTGCATAGAGAATGTAAAATTAACATGTATACATTTTTATATTCTAAGCTTTCTAGTGAAGAACCTTTAAATAGCATCAGTAACAAAATAAAGGGAACGATCTGTCAGGAACACAGAGAAGTCTCATCATTGAATATAGATTTGGCTCCTTCAAGTGTGGATTAAAGTGAGCTTGAAATGAAATAAACAGAACCGCTTCAGAAGTTCAGAGCTGAAGGGAAGTCATCCATCACAGTGTAGGAATGTTTGATCTGATGTACAGTAGTTTAGCTCACAAACTTCATTGGTAAAAACATTTATCTCTGTGCTCACTGCAAATTCTAATAATAGAAGGCATGTCCTGAAGAAATTCAATATACCAAGTAATAGTGAGTATGTGTCTTGGAATGTGAAAAAAATAGACACAGTGGACATTTAGATACATTCTGTTTCTGTCTGTGCTTGATGAGAATAAAAAGTCCCATAACAACATTTACATAAAAGGTCTCAACTATTTAACAAGCTTTTATATGATTTTACACTCTTGAAGAAGATATTTAAATGTTTGTTTCTTAACTGTATGTTGATTGGCAACTGAATGTTCATGGGAGCTTTTCTGTCTTCCTTTCGTCTTGTTCTAGATACTCCAGTCTTATTAACTGATTTTCTTATGCTTGTTGCATATTGTGATTTCCACAGTATCCAGATGTATTGAGAAATACAGTCTTCTGCACAGGGCTTGTCTTCCAAAAATATTAAGCAAATAGCAGTTCAGATATAATCTGAGATGACTGGTTATGTTCAGCCTTCTGATTGAAATTATTTTTTTATCCATAGTTAGGAGTGTCATCCATAAATAGTCCTCAATAACAGATCTGATCATTTTATCAACTTGTCTTTTTCCACTTCCTTTTCAGTTATTTTAATGTATGATGTGTGAACAGAGTATTCTCCTTTCAGGCAACAAAAAAAGATGTTCTTTTGACACTTTCAAGGTAAGAACAGGGTAGAATGAAAAATGCCACCTTCTACTTGGAGAACATAGTTACTGTTTCTGTTTCTGTGATTCTTCAAGGTTAATTCCGGCTACTTAAAGGAGATTACAGTTAAGCAATGCTGCATCTTGACTTCTAATGTATCTGTGAAATGACATGGCCTATAGAAAATGAAGAACTTTAACGAATACATAAGTTAATTACAGTATCAACATACTCTTAAATATGAGGTACATGTTCTTCTACTCTAGAATATATACATGAGATGCAGAAGCATGGAAATGAGTATACAGCACAAACCTATAGAGTGTAACAGAAAGATAATCCTGTGCTGAGTAGGTAAGGGTACTCTAACAAAGAAGGAAGATCTCTCATAAAATCATGTGAAATAAGTTGTTGCAATGCCTTTTCACAGGATTTCTTCATATTCAGAGTAGAGCAAAACATGAGGCTCATCTTGAATGATTCATTATTTTAATTTTAATTGTTGTATGACAAATGTTTCTAATTATTTTTTTTTTTCAGATTTCCTCAATTTGATACAGGTGCTTTGTGGTTTCTTTGGGTCTTTTTAGTTGTTTCTATAGACTTGATGTTTTCAGACTTGAAGACATTGTTTGGATTGTCTATATTATAGAGTGAAATTTGCCTTGGTGAAACACACAGCCTTTCACTTTATTGAATTGTTCTATTTTTGACTTCATGGATGTAGAAAAGGTAAGTTTTCACACCTTCCATTTTCACGCCCTCAAACTCTCAGGGGTAACAGTCATATATGTAGAGATGAGATATTTTTATGTGTATGCATTGTATATGATAACCATATTATTTAGCTAAATAACTAAAGGATCTGAATACAATAAAAACCTAAATAAAGAAGATAGACCATGTTTATTAAAAATATACATGGTGTATCAGGGACTATATCAACCATATTTTTCAGAAGATACTTGGAAATCAGAAGGCCTTGTAGATGCTGCTGCTTCCAGATATTTTTCCCTTTCTATCAGTCCTATTTACATATCTTGATGTAGTCAGTATCCAGCTCATTTACAAAATCACAGAATGTTAAGGGTTGGAAGGGACCTTGAAAGATCATCTAGTCCAACCCGACTGCCAGAGCAGGATCACCTAGAGCAGGTCACACAGGAACTTGTCCAGGTGGGTTTTAAATGTCTCCAGAGAAGGAGACTCCACAACCCTTCTGGGCAGACTGTTCCAGTGCTCTGTCACCTTCACAGTGAAAAAGATTTTCCTTATGTTTCTGTGGAACCTCTTATGCTCCAGCTTGCACTTGTTGCCCCTTGTCCTATCATTGGATATAACAGAGTCTAAGAGCATGTGCTTGTCTCTAGTTTTAGTCTCTAGTTTTTCTTAGTTTGTCTTTAGTGATTGTCTCTATCTGTTAGGAGGCTTTTCCAAATTCTTTACCCATAAAGTAAGCTTTCAGAATACTTAGACTGCAATTTCCTAGTCTATATTTTTAGCAACACAGGAATATGTCTTCTTATTGAAAAGAACAATCTATTTTATTCTCTTGGAGAATGTGATTAGTTTCAAAGGTAGATACCAAAATCAGATTATTTTTTTTTTTCTCTTTTATCAAATACTTTCTAGCTGAAGAACAACTTCTTTTCAGGACAAATCTTTCAAACAGCTGTCACCAGTGCACATGAGAATATTACCACCTTGAAGCTTGTCAGTTCAATCTTGCTCTCATCTTTTTCACTTGCTATTTTATAAAAGTCTCATTACCCTTCCCTCTCTTGTAGGTCAGCTCCTAGATCAACACACCAAAAAAAGAAGTATTACAGCTTCCAGAAGATAAAACACCCAAAGGATTTTAATTTACAAATCTATCTAGTGATGCCATAATATCATGTCACCATAGAAAGCTACTCTACAGACAGTTTTAATGCAGTCATGAGTTAATCCAAGGCAGCATTGATCACCTGGAAGAACACTCATGCCTAGGAAGGAAAGTGATGGCTACAGTGACTCACATAGCTATGTAAGTTCTCATTGGTGTATAGTCTGATGCTTCTAACAATCTTTCTGGAAAACCACAAACTATGAATATCACTGGTAGTTAGTTCCTTGGTGTTGCTTAGGAAGGAAAAGTGGCTTTATTAGTGCTATTATACTGGCACTAATGGAGGTGTCACTGTTGAAGGGTTCATACCGAAGTTTATGACAAACAATAAATCTGGAAATTTCAATATTCATCTACTACTATAACAAATGTTACACCTAGTTAATCCGATTCATAATAACATATAAAAGCTCTCTCATGAAGTCTTACACTGATAAAAGAAGTACTTAAAAGGCTCAATCTGCTTTCAGTGACAGAAAAGCATCCTCAAGATGTCCTAATTACAGGATCAGATACTGTTTCAATAAGAAGCACACAAATGGAAAATCAACATCACAAATTAAGCTAGTTACTGGAGTACTCACAAGTGGTATAGCAGCACAACCTTTGTCAAATGTGATCTTGTTCTCAATGCACCTCTCATAACTCATACAGAAATTAGTGAAATATTGTCAAAAGGTGGTAGCAATCTTTTATGTCATGACTGTCTGAAAGCCTTGCCTGAAATTTTAGTCTTAAAAATGATTGTGTCTTAAAGGAAGGTTGAACATTAGTAATCTCAACACCTGTGGTACCAACAGTTGCTAAAAGCAAATAACGAAGCATGGTAACAAGCTGAAATGCAGGCAGGTGTCTGTCATATAAACTTATTCCATAACAAGAATCTTTCAATATCATAAAATGGAAATGTGAATATCAATATCAACGCATTTTGTGTGGGGCTTAACAGCAATAATGCTGCTGGACTGTACAAAAAAAAAAAATAAATCCTACTTTAGTCATCATTGCCTGTCTCAGTTTGCATTGGTTAGTTGCTATAAATATAAAAACAGCTTTAACACCACAAACAGTAATCTTTCCTAGCCACTTAAATTTTTAAAAGGTAAGCTGCAGAGATAATTTAAAGTAATTTAGCACCGTAATAGGAAATACAAAACTGCTGCTAGAAATGTACAATCTTTTTATCACACTGCTTTCAGTGTGTATCTCAAGAAACCAGAGTATGAATTTTGTGTCTGGAGCCAGAAAGATCTCATCAAGATGGAAAATGTAGACAAGTGACTCAGATGTATCCAGTGGCTGAAGATCCCAGCTGTGACGGTCTTATCAACTGGTGAAAGATTGGCTTCTCTCTTAATGAAGGAAAGATTAAAATTGTGGCACAGCTTCTTAAGAAATATAGATATGACTTACAGAAATGACAGCATAAGGATAAAGAAGTTTCCTAGTCACCCAAGAGAGAATAATACTTCACTGTCACTGCAGATGAGTTTATGCATTGGTTCCATGAAAGTTATAGAACATCAGACAAGTAATAAGTGACAGAAGAAGCAGCGGATTCATCATGGCAATAGAGCTGTATACAATGGATGAACTTACTCTGTAAGCCAATTCCCTTAAGAATAGCAAAGTAAAAATTGATCTTGACAACACCTGAGCTGAACTGAAAAATCATTGGGCTGATTCTTTAATGTATGTTCAACTACTTAGAAAATCCCTGAGCACTCCTCCAACCAAATAAATATCAGCATGGATGAATTTCAAGCCTACACTGTATTCAGTCATCTGCACGACTAAAACAAATGCCTCCTTTTAAACTATTGATCACCATTTGTCGAAGAGCACGTTTGTTAAAGAAACTGAGCTCCATTCATGTAAGTAATTTACTCGTCAAATCTGAATATCGCTCAGCATATTGATAATGGCTTTGACAATGACACCATCTCATGTGCATGTTTGTATACTAGATCAGTGAATGCTTCTTGTCAAAAGATAACACTGTAATGGTTATAACAATGAATATCTTGCCAACAGTAGAGCAAATTTATGCCAATACTGTTCAACATCTACAAGGTTAATCAACCCAACCATTCCAGCTCACATCTTAATATGCAACATAAGTCAAAATAAAGGATTTTACCAGTTAAAGACACATTCATATCTGCAGATTCCAGGCTATTGGTTATTGTATCATAACCCAAATAAACTGAGACCTGGCTAAAACATGATTTCACCTCTGTAGTCAACATGCCAATAAGAAAATAATAATTATGGGTTCAACAGAAGTAGCAGTTTTGAAACATACTATATTCTCTCTTGCACTTCCATGCTGGCATCTTATAGTTCACAGGATATAAATCGTCTTTCCTTTTCTGATAGCAAGATAAACAGTTTATTATCTCTCTCAATTTAAAACAGTCTTCTGCCTTACAAATTACCAGCTACTTTGTCTCAGAGTCAACCAATTAACATATATTAGTAAGCTAAGAGCAAATTTTTCAGCCTGTATTTAGCTTTGAAGTATGATGACTCTTATATCAGAAAGTTTTTGATTGCCTGAAAGTTTATCTATTTTTTTCAAGCCTGCTAGTTACCCTAATGATTTTTTTTTCTCTCTTTCTATGACCTCTGACTTGTATCATGTAGACATATCATCTCATTTGGAGCTAGCTCAGAGTATCTCTTAATATAACTCTGCCTAGCATAGTGAGGTAATTCTGTGTGAGTGGTGACAGCTGGATTCAAATATTTGAAGCTTCTCATTGCTTTCCAAATTAGCTCAAGAGACAGAAGGATTTCATATACATCTTGATATACAGCAGACAACATTTCAGAAGAGCTCTCTCCACAGATAACATGGTTGTCAGGACGTGACTGCTAGAATAGGCACTTCAGTACCTCTTACTGTAATTTCCAAAAAGAAATACAACCACAACAGGACTGAAGGTCTACTAAACAGAGCTGATATCATCAGGAAGGGATCTGGTTATGCTCCTTTATACAGAAACTAGAGATAACAGCTCCTTAAAATTAGTGTCTGCACAAAGCAGTGTTTAATGTTTTTACTAAGGCTATCAGAGAGTCTTGTTTATGAGAGAAACTGAGAGCCTTTGTAACAAAAGTTTAATCAATAAAGCTAGCAGGAATAAGAAATTATTTTCCATTAGGAACTTTCTGTCCTTTGACAAAGTAAACAGACTGTGGGATTGCAAAGAATGAAAAGCTTTCATACTTTTGAGAAGGTTAACAAAGTCAGTATGGGGTCTGGCTTCCTATACTGCCTTTCCTCCACCCATGGTGATAAAAATAATATTATATTTTAGCATGTGTAATCTGTAGCATTCATACTGATACGCACCTAGTGTGTGGGCACTTATCTGAAGTGATCATTTATTTTGACCTTCTCAAGATGACTGTTAGTGGTAGTGTCATCTACAGCTAGTGTTAACTACAGCTGGTGTCAGCTTTAAGGAGCTGCAGGCTGTTTGAAGAACTAGATGCTGTAGTAGGTTTCTGATACGTTCCCCCAACAAAAGTCTCTGAAATAAATATCATATTATTAATGATGTTACCAGTATTGTCTGAACAAATTTTTTTGTTCTAGACTTGAAGATTTTTTTCTGCTGTTCCTCAGATTCCAATTTCTTATTCAATGAGAGGATACTTTTTAAAACATTCCAAATTGTTTCCTTGAAAATAAAATTTAAAAAGTACTAGCATGGAAACATCCGATTTAGTTTCTTTGCATTAGAATTATTCTCAATATCTGAGCATTTGGTGAAGAGAAAATGATATTATGACAGGACCAACAGACATCAATTTTTTACATTTACGTATTACACAAAAACAAGGGCTCTGAGCAACTTTGAACAGACTGTTAATAAGATTACTGTATGTAAACATCTTAAAAGAGGCCCTCACCTGTTGGACTTAAAATCCATTCTATAAACAGATCTAGAAAATATAAGAATAATAATTAGACCCAATAGTGCCTTATCTCACTCTCTAGATAAGTTAGGAAGGTCTATTTAGAGCACCACTCAAAAAGTTTCCACTCACGGACCTTGTCAAATTTAGCTGTCAGAATTTTTGAGAAAGCAAATAAAAATATTCCAACAATTATTGTGTATTAAAATCTCATAATTTTTTTGAGGCTTTGATGTTCTGAGTCAGAGGTTTTTGAAATCTTTGCACTGGTAGAGCTGTAACTTTCCTTTCCCCATCTATGCAGATAGTTCCTGTGGTCCAGCTTGTGAAAGAGGTCGTGATAGTCTTCATTAGAAAGGAAGTGTCTTTTCCTCAAAGTACAGAGCCTGTAAAACCACACAGTAAATTGTTAAGCTTGGCCCTACTATTGCAATCCTAATGCTATTTACAACCACAAGAAGAACCCTTTTGCATTAAGAAATCAACTCAAATCAACTCCTTATCAGGTGTGATGCCTCATTGCCTGTCATAAAACATGTTTTTGCAAACTCAAACTCATTAGTTTAATGACAGAAAGACCTGTGCAATTACATCAAACCTGCAGGCAAGGTCTGGAATGAGAGATACAGTTAGAGAGCTTTCAGTGAAGGTTATAAATAGCACAAACTTTTCCCAGTCTAATGTTTAGACAACAGTTTTAAAAAAAAAATTTTAAATGAGCTTCAAGAGTTTTATAGAAATCTTCTACTAATTATTGAAATGCTTTAAAATAAGGCATGTTATTAGCATGAAGGAAAGAAACAGGATAAGGTTTTATGGTCTCTAATATAGCAGATGTCTGACAATATAATTTCAGTTATTTTTCTGGTCTTAAAAACTTATGAACACTTACATCTGTGCAGCACTTTAATTGGCTACTCTTTGGAAGACTGACCCTAATTTATAGTCAATTTTTGGGTAAAAGAAGACATATATTTAATCTTGGTCATAAAAGCTGAAAACACCTCCTTTTATCATTTAATTTAATCTGCTTTATGGCAAATTTACTGATAAATATGAGATTATATGGATCCTTTTTTGCAGAATTAGTGCTTCAGAAATTCCATGAATATTATATTAATACATATTAATTTCTCCAATCATAGATCTGATGTATTACCAAACAATGCACAAATGTGAATGTGGCAGATTACCTTTTGATCCTAAGAGATTCAGAAATACGCATTTCAGTGACTGAGCATTCACTCTAGCATTTGAAAACCTCTTCTACCACATTTTTTCTTGTCCTTACATTTAATTTTGAGATTGAGTTTACAAACCTTAAAAATTCAGCTTATTAAAAAAAAAAGGCAACAGAGTCCACATTTAGGCTGAAACAATATATTAGCTTGCATTGCTTATTCAAAACATCCTGAGACATAAATTTTTCATTGCGGGTTCTTCTGTAACCAGTTAATTTTTCTTGTTTAAAGAAGCCATTACCATTGGTAAAAAGTGTTTTTGTAATTAAAGTGTCATGAACATGTCTCCTTGAAGTAATCTCAGCACAGTTTCTTACACATGGTTCCTACTATCTACAGCTAACTGGTATCCAACTCAGCATGTATTCTAAAGTATGACTTAGATTTTAAGATACTGTACATAGGTTATAACGATATAGCATATGTATTCCTAAATTTTATTTTCACCTAATTCAATGTGAATGTAATCTTCATGGGAAACTGAAGCTCAAATAAAGAAACTAATCATCTCTAATTATTGGTGCAAGATATGAATCAGCTCTGGTGTTATCTTCAACTGAATTCTAACATAGAAGAGCATAACTTAGATCTGAACATGGGCACAGAAATGTGCATAAGACCCACCTTTTCATCCATTGCCTACTCAGGATGAAGATGGGTCCAACTTTCAAAAATTAAATCTCATTATTTTGATAAAGAAACATTTACAGAGTGATAAAGCTGCAGCTACCATTCAAGGCACACCCTGATTTTACCTGCAGCACTTCCTTGTACCTTTAAGACAATAAGCTTTGGGTAAACATTGGTTTGTTTGCTAGATTAGTAAACATTTTTTGCCAATTAGCTCAAACACAGTCTATTGTAGGACTCTTGTCTTAATTCACTCTCCATTGATTCCTTTATTTACTTGTTTTTGTCGATGTAGGCCTTGTTTCCACTTTCTTTCTGACTTCATCATGTTGTATGATAGCTTCCTGGTCCCTTCTAGAGCTGCAAGGGACCAAATGATCTATTCAACTCAACCTCTACTCTCCCATATCCCTTTTCATCTCACTTTCTTACAACAGACCATATAAAGTCATGTCAATACAAATCTTGGCCCTGTTTGTTTGAAGGGAGCACTTGCCACATAAAACTCTATATATGTCTCTGACTTCAGTCTCAAAAACTGCTGAGAGTCTAATGCCAACTCTTTATTATCTCTTTTACACTGCAGTTTGGACCACTGCCTTTTGTGGTTGGTTTGTAAGGGAATTTTATTGTTAGACCAAGACTAGTGTACTCGTGCAGCATTCTCAGCTTGTTGGTTGCTTTGATGCTAACATTTCAGACTGGCATTATCTGGCTGTGACTGTTTCCTTCTCATTGTTATTCTGCTGGAGTGGGTCGTTTGGAGTTCACCCAAGAGCTGTGATAAGGTATCTAGAGATGTGTTTTGCAAGGTAACACATAGCTGACATGCTCTGCTGAGACAATCAGCTGTTGTACACTGCAGCAAATTATTAAACATCAAGGTGTCTTACCTCGGGCACCCAGAAAGCAAGAGGTGTGACAGACTGGGTGAAAGAGACAATTAAAAGATCACCAGCAAAAGCAAAAGGGAAAGCAAAGAAATACTGTGTTCTAAGAACCAGATACCCTTTCCATGAGGCAAAAATATCTTGTTGCCCTTCAGAAAAATAAGTAAAGCACACAGGAAAACGTGACAGGAGGAAGTGAAACCAGTGCAGGTGCTGGCTCATGTGGGCCAATGGATGCAAGAACCTAACGGAACCTCTCCCACCCACAGCCCTGAACAGATAAACTTGGAAAAGTTGCAGTTGTGACTGAGTGAAGCCAGGGGAGAAATAGCAAGCATTGGAGAGGACAGGAGAAAAGTTGAAGGAAGCTGAGTGAGGCTATGCCTCCTATTTCTTTCCCACTCCTCACTGCTGGAATCCCCTCATCTCTTCTTCAGAAGCATGGGGTCCATGTTCCCATATGAGTTCCTGCTTTCCACTCCCTCTTCCCTTTGGTGGAATAACCCACCGTTAACACCAATGTTTCACATCCAAGTATCCCTGCTCTTTTCTCAACTTACCAAGAATTGGCAGATAACTGGAAGAGGTCCTGTTTCTAGTGAGGGGGAGACCATGAATCTCAGGCTCAGGCCAGGGAAGACAGCCAGTAAACAGTTTCAGAAGAAGAGCTATTGTTGCCGGGAAATGCCTCCTTCTTCTCTTTCCAGTCCTCCCTCCTGTCTTTGGCAGCAGCAACAGGAACCAAATTGCAAAGATGAAGTGAGGATTTGCTGATTGTCCTGGAAAGGCACATTTTTCTTTCCTCTGGTGTACTTTGAGCAGGCAGTTTGCCATCCCTTGTTGGCCGCAACTTTTTTTGTATCCTGCCTCACTCTGGGATTTCATGAAGTTGTATATCTACCTTACATCATTCACTGTAGCCTGTACACACCACAGTATTTAATGTTTATTCCCTTTTGAGATCATGCCTCGTCAATGCCCTTGAACTCACAGAGTTCTTCTCTGAGCCGCGTTATTGGTGATATTGAAATCCCAGTGCAGCTTCTACGAAGTAAAAGGCAGGCAGGATGTCAGGTAACCTTTGCATTTCCTATAAACCAGCAGGAAAACATATATGCATATTAACAGTGGCAAGCCTGAAAGAATTATCTCTGCATATGTTTTGAGATGCTATGATAGATTGACACTTGGCTTTGAAGGTGAAGGATATAATGGGAGTGGAAAGGAAAGATTTTGTTTACAGTAACTGTAATAAATTGTCAGTGCTTCACAACACTATGTTTACTTTTGGTGACCTCTGGAGAGATTATCACACACACACACACACACACCCCCCCACTGAAGAGACCTTGGTTTAGAACATGACTGTAAAGACTCAAAGAAGTGTTATTACAGGCTTTTCATTCCATAGGACTTTCTCTATGAATTAGTTGTGACTTTTCTGTCTTTGAATGATCATCTCTCATTGATCCTGATGCTCATAATGATAGCATGCTACTGGGATTTTGGTGAGAGCAGGGCAAGGAATCAATCCCTTCTTTCCCCTTTCAGTCCCTTTCCTTCACTTCTTCATCATGCCTGCTCAGAGTTTGTGTGATTTAATTGAATTTGCTTTTGTTGACAACACCAAAGTGAAAAACAGCATTGTCACCAGAGTGGTCTGTCTTAAATCTGTGACCAAAGGATAAGAAAGTTATGGAAGAAGAGAATGAGTTTCACTGGATTTTCTCCAAGAGCCTGGACCCCAAACTGTGCCAAATGAGGATAAGACAGTATTTACTTATCAGGTTGAGAAACGGAGATTTCCATGATGGTGAAAGTTAGCAGATGGTGACTACTTGCATCAGAGGAGGATGGCTTCTGCACCACCTGCAGATTGACAATGATGAGCTCTCTCCAACTGAGCCTGATAGAGAGGTCCCCAGCTGCTGATCTGATTTGCTACTGGGGACAAATGCTTCTTGCCGGGGAATGAGTTTGGGACATTGTGGGAAGACTGCCAAAGTTTGCCCAGTTCTCAAACAGCAGACGCCAGCTGCTTTTTCATGTGTCCACCAATGATAGTAGCAGCAAAGACCTGGAACATATCAAGCATGACTACCTGCCTCTGAAGGTGATGGTCAAGAGCATGGTGGTCTAGGTGGTGTCTCCCAGTTTCTGATGGGAAAGGGGAAGGACTTGAGAAGAAGTGGGTATATCCTACAGGTCAACAACTGTTTGTGCAGGTAGTTTTGGTTCCTATGACCATGGGATACTTGTTGATAATTAAGGACTGCTAGGAAAAGACCCACCTATTTAAGAGATGGAAAAGCATCTTTGCCAGTAGGCTGGCCAAACTGATGAGGACACATTTAAATGAGGAAAAATAGGGGTGGGACATGAAGAGCCTCTATCAAGTGAGAAAGTTGCAGACCAGACTGGCCAGCATAGTTGACAGAGACATGTAGACAGAAAAGATTTCATAATCAAGTCCAGCAAAGGGTCATGGAGGTTATTAAGTAACTTGAGCATATATTGCGTGAGGAGAGGCTTACAGATATGGGCATGATCAGCTTGGAGAAGATGAAGCTCAGGAGGAACTTCAATTTGTATAAATACCTGATGAGAGGGTAGTAAAAAGGAGTCAGACTTTTCCATGACACCGTGTCAGAACAAGAAGGAATGTCTTATGTCATATCTCTGTGTACATAGAGATGGAACTGTCAAGTTTGGCAGAGGTGCAGAAATCAATACAAAATAATGTGGTTAAAGTGACTTTATGAAAGCAAATTAATAAAATGTTTTACCATTGAATTCTTGCTATAACATCTCACAAATGTTACAGGTCATGCTAGAATAGAAGACTAATATCATGTCAAAACATTTACCTGAAGGAATCATGGTTTATTTTATACAAAATTTAGGTCATAAAACAAATCTTAATTTGACCAAAATCATGAGGTTCATCATAGACTCCACAACTGAGCCCAGAGGCTAACTCACAGGGGGTAAGAAATGATCACAAGGATAGCCCTAGTACAGAAACTGCAGAAATAAATGCCCAGAGGCAGAGCAGTGACATATTTAAGTTTCGGTCATGGATGTGGAATTGCAAATTACTCTTGCTGCTCTAGTAGCTACCTTCTATTTGAAAATAACATTTCCCCAGTTCCTTGATAATTCTACTTGTTTATTCCCATTTACAGTTTTAAGATTCTGATTTCAGTGTTCTGCACTCAATGTCTCTCTTTTTTTCCCTTTAAAAAAAAAAAAAAAAAAAGTGTATTTCTGAATTACTTTTTTCATCTTCTCTCACCCAAAGGTCAAACTGTCTTTGACCTCTGCATTTCTCACTGTCAGCTACTTTTCCCTACATAGATCACAAAGCTGGTACTTCAAAACCCTCTTTTCTTGACATGAATTTTAGGCTGACTTGTTTTCAGACGCTATGCTTTTTGCTAAATTCTGCTAAAAACTCACATTGAAATAATGTAGTAAGCATGAACAAAGCATTATATTTATGATATTCAGATGGCTTTCATGCTTTATGTTGTACAAATGGGATGACTTATGCAAGTAAGGATTATTCACAGCTTTCTGGAGTCTAACATCTATATTATAAACCATTTACATTACAATCTCTCTTCAATTCCTAACCAGTTTTCCAAAACTTTCACCCTTCTTACTGAAAGATTCAGTGTTTGTCTTTCTAAAAGGTAACTTATATTTTAGAAAATTTAAGCAAAATCTCCTCAGCTGTTTTTAAGTGCATCATATAGTTTGCCATTCTTTTTGTTTAACACAGATCTTTAGAAATAGACTTGCTTTCCATGGCAGATATGGAGCAGAGAAACAAAGTCTTCACATGTAGGGCCTGCATCTTCTACTGAAATGGTGGGAGATTTTTGAGCATGCTTGTTAGTCACATTAACAAAGCCATAGTAGAGTTTACTGGAATCCTATCACCGTCTTACTGTTCACAGACAGTCAACAAGTCTGGATGAAATAGGAATTCATAAGACCTATTCTGATCATAATGTTTTGGAGATGTTTAACATATAATTAAGTATATATACATCCTTAAAATATTCAGAATACATCTATGCTGCAAAGAAACTAGGGTGTGGGATGCTACAAGTACTGAAAAACATTAGCTGTGGAACTCTAAATTTCTTTCACTGAGAGACTGTCACCTAGGAAGAATGTAGATTTCTGCAAGGTATGGTTTGTTTCTGTAGATACATCAACAGGCTGATGTGGTGATTAATGAATGATAGCGATTACTATTTCCGTGTGATAGCATATATATTACAGCTAGTTCTGTGCTATCTCAAAAGAACACAAAAAAAGAAAATTCTTTAAAAAGGATAGTTACTGGGTTTAGAGGTTCTCCAGCAAATTTAGCTGAAATGGTGTTAGAAAAATTCAAACTCTACTGAAAGAAAGAAAAATTACAATTCTAATTTCTTATTTCTTCTATGAACAAATATTATCTAATTATGTTCTAGCAATACTTTTAAACACTAGGAAATTTAATCTGTTTTAATTTGCTCTTCTATTTGTTCAAAGAAAGAAGTGAAGGCTTCCAGAGGTAAAAAAAAGGCCATAATTCACATTGCCATTCTTGAACTAAGCAGACTTTACTATCTAGGCTCTTACAAGAAGGGTCAACATGTTTTCTCTTTTTTTTACTTATCACTTTGGCTTGGTGTATAGGTATTTGTGGTCATAGTTTTTTAAGTTTTGTCTAGACATCCTATTACCTGGTGACACATAATCCTATAGATAAGATTCATAGGAACTGATCAGAATAATAAAGATATGTTTTAGAGGTATTTTATCATCCATCTTCTTTAACCACATTTGGAAATCTTAGTTACAGATAATGACTTTGAGCATAACATCTTAAACTAAACTCAAGCATATGCAATTTTCTGACAGTGATTTTTAAAAATAGTGCTTTCCTTTCTTATAAATAAATTAGTGCAACAATTGGAAAACAAAAACAAAAAAGAAAATAAGAAATATGGATGTATCTTCAAGAGTCACTTTATTTTCTTGTTAAAAAAAATAAATCAGAGTTAATTTTTAAATTATTCTACAAAGTACCAACAAGCAATATTTAAAAGGCATTTTTCAGATGGTGTACTTATTTGGTTTTGGTATTTCAGTAAAAAGCTCTCAAGTAATGCATTGAAAAGCAGTTTATTTTTTCTCTTAAATAAATGAGTTCCAAAATGCCTCCATTCACCTTTTCCTTCCCACACCTTCTTTTCCAGCTGTGTGGCATGGTCTGCAAAGAACTGGTGGCACATTTCTTCTGCCTGAAGCCTGCCAAAGCCGCAGTGAGAAGTTCAGCCACAACCTAACACCAGGTAGTCCCACTAGCAGCAGGAGCACTGAAAGTACTGAGGAAATGAAATGCTCAGAAGCTGTGATTGGCATCTTGAGGGAACACATTTTCAAAAGTACTAAAAAGTACTGTTCAAAAGTGTCCTAATCACCTCTAAGCTTAGTCTTATCTAAGTAACTTTGGTGTGGGTTTTTTTGGCTTTTTTTTTTTTTTTTTTCTAGTTGTCTATAGTTCTGCCTCAGTAAGATTTCCTATAACGTCCCACTCCAGAACACACACATGCAAATTTAACTTCCTGAATATGCAATTCAGCTGAATTCACATTGATACTGACTCATGCACATGTTAATTTAAGCCTTAATGGTTGCAGCGTCCTGAGCTTTTCTACAAACTTAGCAAAATAACTACAAATGAAAGGCAGAAGAGAAGGGTGAAAGTTACAGAAGTATCACTGTTATTGTTTGATGGCATTTGATCCAACACTAACATTTTTATCTTGCCAGAATTTACAGTATTTCATTTTTTGTTTACATCTTCAAAGTTGAAATCAAAATAGCACTCTGCAATAATCTTATCTGCACTGATTTGTTTTGAAATGTTTCATGCAGATATTTCATAGTTGAAAATAAAACTTACAAAATGAAAAAATGCATTTCTCATACAAAAAAATATTACTCTGAGGTAGACATAAAAATTAATAGTAAATGACTTGGTGTTGTAGTTTTTATAATAGACACATCATATTTTCTCATCTAACCAGAGATGTGAAATTTTTGTATGCAAGACAAAGAAATGAGATAGAGAGTGGCTACAGGTATGGTAGAAGAGAACGACATTATTTTCAAATAAGTCACTATTATTTTTCGTATAATAGGACAGTTTAGAAAGAGTAAGGATTTACACTTGTACAGGAGCTGATAATTCAGGGTGAAGAATCCAATTTCCTCTCGTAAGCTACTTGTGTACTTATTCTTCACTAGCCCTACATCTAAAATTTTCTTGAGGACATCTCTGAAGCCCTCAACACAAGAAGGACATGGCCGTGATGGAGTGGCTCCACAGGAGGGCCACAAAAAATGATCAGAATGCTGGAGCACCTCTCTTAAGAGGACAGGCTGAGAGTTGGGATTGTTCAGCCTGGAGAAGATGAGTCTCCAAGGAGACCCAGTAGCAGCTTTCCAGTACCTGAAGGGGGTCTACAAGAAAGCTGGAGAAGGACTGTTTGCAAGGGCATGTAGCCACAGGACAAGGGGCAGTGGTTTAAAACTAGAGAAGGGTAAATATAAATTGGACATTAAGAAGTACTTTACTATGAGGGTGATGAAACACTGGAACAGATTGCCCAGGGAGGTGGTGGGGACCCGATCCCTGGAGTCATTCAAGATCCGTCTTGATGGGGCTCTGAGCAACCTGATTTAGTTAAAGATGCCCTGCTTACTGCAGGGGGGTTGGTCTGGATGACCTTTACAGGTCCCTTCCAACCCAATGCATTCTATGATGCTATCATACATCTGAGCTACTTATGTCCAGATAAAGAGGGATGTGCCTATATTGTCAAAACAATTGAAAGAGTGTTCTTCAGGCTGAGAAGCATTACAATTCTAGAACATGCATTGAATTTGAAACAGAGAATGTCTGTTACAGTGTGTCTTCACAGACAAGAATATTGGCAAGTTGCTTCTCATGTTAGAGCTGGTGTAAAACAATTATCTATGGGTCAGGATGACTTCTAAGGGAAATCACCTCATTAAGACAGTTGTTAGAAACACATCTCCCTAGGTGCTAGCAGTGTTTCATTCCTTCTAATTTATGACTCAACTGGATTGTTTGCTCACAGAGTTAACATTGTCTCTACAAGGGAAAAAAATAGAATTTTAAAAGAAATCTTAAAAAGATACAAGCAAAACATGATATCAAACCTGAAAATGTGAGTACTTACAGATTTTGCTGACCTGCAACAGGAGATTAAAAGAGAAATGGCTTATTGTATACTAATTTTTGTTAAAGATATTGCACAAACAAAATTTTCAAGACAATGTGACTTCTTACTTCGCTTTCCAGTTTTTTGGTCATGTCATAATTCCATTAAAACAGTTTATTTCCATCTTGTTAAGAATTTTCATTTCATATAATTTCTGTGTTATAGTTTATGCTTTGACTTTGCTTGTTCTGAGTATTACAAAGATCCACAGGCTGGGTTTCAAAGTACTTTTATCCATCCACTTAAACAGAGATGACCAATACTATTTAACCTGTAGTTTCCCATGACAGACCATGCTTCACTATCTCCTGTCATAGTAAAGGATACCTCTGACAAGGTCTCTGGTTCCAATTGCTGTGTTTTATGATAGGTCAGAAAAACTTTATATCTTAACAGGATATACCTCAGATCCTTTCCTACAAATAAGTGGGTTAGTATGCAAACCAGCTTCCAATCTTTAATCCTTTCCAAAGCTGTGTTAAATTGCTGTCAGAGGAAGCAGTCAATCACCCAGGCGGAAACTTAGGTGATACATCTTCACAGATGAGAAATCAACCTACTGCCTCACTTAGGAAGAGTTGCAGACTAGGTAGCCAAATGATTCCAACTTCAATGTTTGCATGCCCAAGGAAAATTGCACCTCTAGGTTTCCTCTGTGAAGATAAGTATTCACACTTTTCTAATCTTTGAGAGCATAAATAGCATATTACCTACCTGATGGCATGCCAGTAAAAACATATGCATGATAATAATGAAAAATATTACAAACACTTCCTTGAATTTAGATGTCTCTGTGAGAAGTTTCTTGTCTTCTTCAACAATTACCTTAGGGAAATAACAAAATTGGAGAGCTAGTATCATAGAATTTGCTTTTTCTGCTTTTTCATTTCTTAAATTAAGGGATAGCAAATGAGAATATATTCATATATCTCCAAATTATTACGACTTAGCTGCTTAAACTGGAGGCTGCACTAAAGATGTCTTCATTTTGTTTCCTGGAATTAAAATCATTTTGTTATCTAAAATCTACTTGTTAGATAAAATATTACCTAAGTGGAGGAAAAAAAAAAAAGTTAAATACCTTGTTCTTCATAGCAGTTATATCAATTTCAATTTGTGTGCAAAATAGTCAACATAAGCTAAAATACAACTGTTGCCAGAATCTCCAAATGGGGCTATATCTTGTCTGCATGGAAGTCAATGTCAGATCTAACTTTAGCAGTGTCAATACTTAACCGAAATACTTCAATGCACAGTTTGGACATTTGTCTGTTTTATTTTAAGGAAATCCTACACAGCCATCATCATTATTTTGTTAAGCTCCTATCACAGTTTCTGAAAGAGAACCCCAGTATTATTTCCCATGTTTGCTAGAAAAGCTCACTGCAGAAAATAATACTGATTTTAAAATGTCTGAAGGGTATGAGTAATTTCAAGTCTGGAATGCCAATATTCCAGGCCTCTTTTTCCAGAAATGCAAATTCTGTGAATGAGGCTTCAAGGGGCAGCTGAGATGTGAGCAGAATGAAATGTGAGAGTAAAGAGATTACCAAAAAAAGATAGAGTTTCATTTTCCTTAGCTCAGGAGGGTATGACTTACTTCCCCTCTTTCTGGCAGTGTTATTCCCTGTCTTGTAAACTGGTGCCTGTCAAACAAGGAGTTCCCCATCAAGTACTCACTCCAGCAAAACTACTGTCAGATGAAGACAACTGGGAATGCTATTAAAGCTAATTTCACTACACCAATTCCCTGTATAGGCAATAATGGGCTTTCTATATTATAGCAAGGCAAATGAAAAAGAACAAGGCTTCAAAGACATCAAGTTAATTAGGATTTTTACCACTTAGCAGTGAAGGCAACTGATGTTGTAAAATCAGTCCCTTTGCTTGTCCTTTTACAGTGTGGACAAATGACTTGTTTTATTGAAATATATGTAGATGTATTCCTGTGATTGTTTTGGTATGTTTTTGATACATCAGGCACTTTGATGAACTTGATGAAATTACATTAAACAGTATTAGGATAGGATAGGATAGGATAGGATAGGATAGGATAGGATAGGATAGGATAAGACAGGATAGGACGGTGCATAGGGTGTTATAATAATGTGCCATGGGAGTGATAGTAATGAGAAATGATTTACTATAAATAAACCAATGTTCATTTCTAAAATGCAGGAAACAAGAAAATAAAACCAAGAAAACTAATAAGGAAGTCATTTGATTATATTGGAAGAGTAGTTTTTTAGAAGTGCTTTCATAAAGATGAGAGGCTCGCCTTCTCTTGGTCATCTTTTTCTCCCAGCTGAAGAAACTATAAGTATGAAATAGATAAGAGGGTGATTTTAGTTATTTTTTTTAATTTGCTTCCTATTGTACAGATGCACAGACACTAAGTTACTAAATTAAAGTTCAGAAAACTGCATCCTGTAAAGTCCCTGGTATATAGTCTACCTGTACCTGCAAGCAACACTTCACTATAGCAGAGTTTTGACTACTTTGTGGACATCTAGAAAACCAGTATGTGATGCTATGGCTGTAATAGTGGGATAAACCTCATCCACCCTTAGACGTCTATGGGAACACCCACAAGTAGTATTTTAGTTCAGATCATTACCACTCATTTGAAGCAAATCTCCCAGTTATCTTGAATTTACTGAGCATCAGATCATAATACTGAGCAGCCTCAGAGTATGTAAATAGTCTTCTTAAGCTAAAGCAAAAGATTATTCCAGAAATGCACCTAATGCATTAAACCTGCTAATGGGTGACCTGATAATGCATGTTTCAGGCAATCAGACTAGGACCAAGCCAAAGTAAAATCACACACAGAGAGAATATATCTGTTCTCCAGTGTCATGTATTTCACTTCACAGAAAATCTCCTACTGTACCATACCACATTCTAACATACTACAGTATATCTATACTACATACCCCTACAAGTGTGGAAATCATCCTAGATGTTCTTTATAGGCAGAGAAAGAAAAAAAAAAAAAAAAAAAAAAAGAAAACCAAACAGTTTTAGACTGAAATTCATGGAAATTATTTTAGATGTGCACCTGGACAGGATAGGAGATGGAACTGCTCTAGAAAGGAGGTCTAGATAACTACATCATTTGGTTAGATAAATCCATCTTTGGGGTTTGAAAGGGAATGCATCATGACAGTCAATTAAACGGCCATCTCTCAAAATTTAGCTTCATTACCTTATAGGGTGTTACATAGGAGGCTGTGGCAACCTACAGAACAGAAGTTAGTTCTGATAAGAGTCCAGCTTTTAGATCTCTAATTTTTCAGAAAGATTTCTTCAGGATCAATTGTGCCAGACATTAAAAAAAGAACAGTTGTATTTTGTTAAGTACTTTTTGATCCCTAAATTGAGATTTTTGTTAGTTTAAATCTACAGTGAGAGGACACATTTGGCAGAAGGATCTTTTGCTGAAAGAAAAACTGGGTGGTATAAGAGAACTGTATCGGTCTGCTCTCATTGTATATTTCCATACTAGACATTATAAAGCATTATACTTTAGGTGTAGTACATTAAGCGTCTTCGCATATTTACAAAACAGCTTATTATTTTCAAAAGACACTACAATAGAAATGAAACTACCATGCAAGTCTCAAAAAACAGGTATGTGCAGAAGTTAGGGAACCACTTCCTAACAATTCTCTCATATGCAAATATTTTGTTTCTACTGACAATGACTTATTCTGCCATGTCATAGAAAGGTTCATTCTCTTTCCAACAGATAAGGATGTGCACTATATACCACATTAGTCTCCCTTACTGTATAACACCTACCCTTAATTACCTTCTTAGTACATTTGCTAAAGATTCAGAATTGATAGATAAGCAGAAATGAAGTTCATAACAGACATGTAGGGAAAGTAAAATATAATAAATAGAATAGAATAGAATAGAATAGAATAGAATAGAATAGAATAGAATAGAATAGAATAGAATAGAATAGA
>WTSP01001704.1:72272-96946 GCA_025331215.1 Actenoides lindsayi | reverse complement strand
TTTGGGAGGATTTAAGTCCAAAGGAGGGGAGGGGACCTTCCTGTCTGAATATGCTGCTTTGAAATGGGCCGCACGTTGCCTAGGCTAAAAAAAAAAAAAAAAAAAAAAGGTAGGGAGGAGGGTTGTGGGGGAAGTTTTAAATCTACTTTTACATGGTTTGCTTTTCTTTTTAGGGCTGACATGAGCTGCTTCTGTCTTGCTCTGTTGACTATCCCAAGCAAAGACCCCTAACAGGAATCATGATTTGCAGTGGTTTGAGAAGCAGTAGCGCTGGGGCTGCCTGCTGATCCCAAGCTATCGGCAGTGCTGTCATCACAGGCACTCTGCAGTGGGGTTTTGCATGAGGGACCCCAGCTCTGCTCTGCTTTTCCACTAAGGCAACTCGCAGCTCCCAGCTGTCACACGGGAGCACTAATAGTGTATGGGATCGGGTTAAACCTCTTCAGAACTGGGTCATCCTGCAGTTTGAGATGTAGTGTAAGATAACGTTAAGCTGTTTCTTTTTTTTTGTTTTTTTCTGTAGCTGAAATGGTAACAGTCTCTGCTCCCAGACTGGTGCACGTGTGTCCCTGCTTAAAGCCTGTTGTACCATGCTAAGGCTGGGGGTTTGTCTGCGCATCGCTTGGGCTGACCTGTATCCCTAGGGAAGCTAGAGAGGAGAAGAGGCAGGAAGTGCCGCATAACGGCCAAATGCTACTAGTTACGTAACCTTGACTAAAAGCTAAGGCCTTGGATTTGGATGTCAATTGGCAGAGGTGAATTGAGATTGAAGTCCTTCGCTTGTTCTGTCTTCTGTTCCTGTGGTCCTTAGAGAGCTAGGTCTTTGGGTTTGAGCAGTGTTAATGCCTTGGTGTTGAGGGGCTTCACAGTTTGGGATTTTTCCCGTATTTCCATCAGTGTGCAGCTTAATGAGCTTAACACCAAAGCCACAGTGTGGTAATGGAAAAGTGTCCCAGGATCCCCAGGTGATCTGTGGGTCTTGGAGTTTGTATTTTCTGAAATCCAGGACTGAAACTGTGCTTCTCGCTTACTGCAGGTAACGCTTTTGGTGCTGACTTCTTAAAGCCCCGGGTGAACATTAGTAAATGGAGTTTCTCTACACCCTGTATGTGGCAGCTGTCCGTGTGGATGTCTGCAACCTTCCTAGAAGGCATTGGTCGAGATCCTGAAAATGCTGTAGGAGATGCCTTCGGGTACGCTCAGAACCTTTTGGCAGATGAAACTTCCCAGAGTGGCTTTGCTGACCCAAGCTGCCAGCTCCCTGTGTGTGCACGTGTCACAGGGCGCCCTGTGGGAACCCGTTTTGGTTGCAGCTTCACCTGGCTTTCCCTGTGCACGGAAACCACGGTCATGGCTGTGGCACAAAGCCAGGGGCATTTGGATTAAGCTTGTTTTAATTCTGTAGTAATCTTGACCTCCTATTTTTATTAAAGCCGCAATCCCAGGCCCTGTCCGAAGCCCATTAAAAGTCAGTGGAGACATCCCACTTCCTTCTAGTGAGTGCTGGGTCAGGCTGCCCCCAGGGCACTGGGTGCCTTTCATTTTGGCATCTCAACCAGCTTGAAGTGCGGGTGATCTCTGCTCCGTGCATCTTCTGGAGCAGCGTGGGCCGGGATGCTCACGTCTTCCCTGGGCTGACGGCCCGTGTTTATACGTTGCTTCTCCTGAAAAGCTTGGTCGCCTCGGGTCAGTTCTTGTTTTCACTTACCCATGCCACCTGCATTAGCCAGTACGTCTGCCCACGGTGCTGCTGGTGGGCCTCTTCCTGGGGAAGGAGCTGGTGGCAATCGTCCTCCGTGTTGCATAAGGAGGAGAGCATCGTAGGGATTACATAAAAGAGATTATGTAACTGGATAATTTGGTAATCGCCTCCCCGGTGAATGCTAAGAATAGCTTGTGAATATGCATGGCTTTCAGTGATAGCCATCCACAGTGATCAGGCGGCGGACGCGGCGGGTGCTGAGTCGTGGTGCGGGGTGAACTCCTTGGCACCTGCCGTGCCCGTGTTTGCCCCGAGACTGCCCCAGCTCCCTCTGCCTGTCTGGCGAGATACGGCAGCTCCCGTCCTCCTTGCCCTGTAGCGTGGTGTGACCTGCTACGCGGGCACAGCGAAGGTGTAAAACTGCTCTGACTGCTCTTGATGAACCTGTGCTAACTGTTGGTGGCATCCTTATGATCGTGCGCAACGTGTCGGCGGAGCAGATGATGGAGGAGGGAACGAACGTGTGTTGCTTCCCCGTTAATTTGGGCTGGTTTTGCTTTCTTTTGCTTCCCAGAGCATCTTTTTTTTTTCCTGCTGGAGTTGCCAGTACCTCCTGTGAGGTGTCTGGGGCGTGCTGGACAACTTCCAGGGATGGACAATTGCCGGGATCCTCATAAGGACCAAGGAACCTCTTGGGCTGCTTTGAGATGGCCGAGAAGATCACATGTGCTTCAGCCCAGTTCCTACTTGCGTCTCTGCTGATGGATTTATCCCTCACTTGCAGAGGGGAAGGTGACTCATGAGAAAGCAAGATGCAACCAAAGCCAGTGCGGACTGCCGTAGTGCTAATCAAAGTCTTCAGGGAGAAGCTGGGGAGGAGATGGGTGCCATTCCTTGCAGTTTCTTAGCCCAGAGAAGTTTGTGCCGGGGTGAGCTAAGGATAGCTTGGGAGAAAGTGGGAAGGGGGCAAGAGGCTGCAATGAGGAAAGGAAGTGAGCACAAGGAGCTCTCCGAGCAACAGTGATTCATCTGGGACATCAGTCCTGGCTCTGGAAATGTTCCTGCAGTTCTCAGCTTGACTGCTGGTGTCTAGGAGGCTGCTGGTTTAGGTTTGTGTTGCTTTTTCTGGCTTCCCTTATTCTTGCTTTTATGGGTTTTTAATTTCTCCTCCCATATGCTGTCCTGAAGGTATAGTTGCCACCTTTTCTAATTGCTCCAGCCACATCAGCTTCTCTACCTTGAGTTGCTTTATTGGCTCCTCATCTTTTACCGCCTGAAGCTCAGATTGTTTAACCGTATCTTCAAGCTGCCACATAATCGTCCTTCCACCTACAGCTCTGACCTGGCTGCATCTTCCTCCCAGCCTTGCTCTGGACCTACGTTCCACCTTTCTTGACGCAGGATGGCTTTCTTCTCCCTTTTGCACATTACTGATTTCACGATTTGCAATAGTTTCCACTTCCTTGGCTGCAGAGTTCCCCGTTCTCTTTTAAAATGCTGTAACTTTTTCCCTACTTTTCTCTTTCTTCTCTAGGCTTTCTTCAGTCCCACCTACGATTCAGCCCTGGCACATCTACTTTCTCCATGGACTTTGCCTCTCCCATTTCTTTACGACCCCCTATTTTCAGAGAGAGTGGCTGTACTATCTGCCCATAAAACGACGTGCCCTGTGAATCCGTTCCTCGTGTGCTGCGGTTAGGTGTTGGACAGAGATTAAAATTACATCATTAAAACCCCTTTTTACCTGAAAGAAATAGATTTCCATCCTGTCCCTTTTGCCTGAGTATCTGTTCCCTTAACATGGGTTTTTTTTTTTCCCCTCCTTTCTGTATGTTAGGCTAGAGATCTGAGGGTTCAGCTCGCTGCTTCTCCCTCAAATTCCCTTTGCAGCGTGGGTGACCCCTTGTTACGGTGGGCTGTCCTGCCTACAGACCTGTTCTCCTTCGTATTTATGCCTCCCCTTTTTAGTAGGTTATCAACCTTGGGATAAGCTGCTGTTGCTGTCGGGGCAAAGGAGTGTTAGGGAATTATTTTTTTTTAATGAACATACGGTTGTTGCGTAACGTAGCTGGAGAACAGGCAGGGGAGGCTGCTCATGCTGCTGGTAAGCTTTCTGTGAACCGTAGAAGGCACGGGCAGGCACTGGCCATGGGTGATAGGAAATCATTATGATACCTTGTAAATTCTCTGGCGTTTAATGGACTTAATTTCTTCAGCCTCAAACTACGTATCTGGAAAAAGATGCGAGTCGAGAGGTTTTTGTGCAAGAGCGTGTGAGGGTGGGCGAGAGCTCTTGAGGGAGGTTCTGCCATAGCAAAAAAGGTGTCATTTGCAACCGTGCAGATACGTTAAGGATAAGGCTAATGGGACTGAGAGGCAAGCGCGAAGTAGCGAAAAGAGGAGGAAGAGCAAATTTGTGTGCAATGTTGTTAAACCCAGTGAAACAGAAATGGTATCTCGTTTACATCAGCATTAATGAGAAGTATTTCTGTAAACTCCTGCCTAGGATCAGAGGGAAAAAAAGATTGTTTCTTGGTTTCAGACGGATAAGAGGCCTCAAGGTGTATATATAAACAGATGTGAGGGAAATTTTCACATCTGGACCAGAGACATTGAGGAAGACTTTGTTTTACATTTGCCTACCTTGCCAACGTAACGTACAGCATGTGCAATCTGATTGATTTTTGGTAGGAATGCGTGTTCTTCTATGCTCTGGGACCTCCAAATGCAGGCTTTGACAATGCGGGTTGCTAGTCTGTGGCAGAAATCGTGGAGTGTACCAGTTGTATTGGGTTTGGTGGTACTCTCACTGGTGGGGAGGAGTATGATGGGTTATGTGTTTTGGAGTTTTACCTCTGATCCTAATCCGTGATCTGCTCCTTTCCAAGAAAATAGGCTGTAAAGATATTAGATTTCTTACTAAGGTTCAAGTTCAGTTAAATAGATTTCCAAAAGCAAGTCTGAAAAAAGAGAAAAAATGAACACTGTCTGCAAATATCCCACTGTCTGCAAATATCCCACTGTCTGCAAATATCCCACTCTCTGGAAGTGCCTGATGGAGTCAAATTAATAACTTTAAAATAAAGTTTTCCTTTTGAAATGTTCCTGCAGTAAGCTTTTAAAAAAGATCTAGAGAGGCTTGGAAACAGGAACCCTTTGTAAAAAGTCTTTCCTTCAAGCAAGAACATTTAAACACGAGTTGAGGAAAGGTCGTGAGGGGACAATTAATACTGGCTTTTCTGATAGTGCCTAGAGAAAGCTTGGCAGCCTTACACGCAGCAGTAGGGATGACACTTGTAATTTCACTGTCAGAATTTGCAAGCGTTACTCTAGCTGTGCTAGTGACTCCCTGGACATCTCCTCTAAGGCGACCGCCTTAGGTGTAGGTGTGACACCGTAGGGGTTGTAAACAGGTGGACCTTGAGGAAGAACTGAGACCTGCCTGTGAAACCGTCCGCAGGAACAAAGGACTCTTCTGAGGTGTTTGATCACCCTGGCCGTGCCAGTTTGCCACATTTGCCTGGACTTGTCCCTCCCTCAGCCTGGTCGGTGTTTCTGCGGCCAGGCGACGGCAGGGATGTGCCACCTTTGCGCCTGGGAGCTGGGCGTGCGTCGGTTTGGCGCAGAAGTGCCCGCGGAGCTGGCGTGACAGTTCCAGCCGGTGGGACTGACGTCCTGCTGCTCTTCCACCTACAGCTTTCGCCTGCAAGGTCTGTCCGGCCCTGCAGGGACAGAGGTGATGCTCGTGCTCAGATGCCGGTTTGTAGAACTCGGTCTGATGGAGGCCAAACTAAATCACGTACCTGGACCCGTCTCTTCATACAGCGCTGTACGTTGTTCTGGAGGAGCAGCTCTTTCGTAATGATGTCCTAGGCTTTGCTATGTGCTGTATGCATGGCAACGGCTTCTCCAAATATCCAGATTAGATTAAGCCTTTTTTGTACAGTTACGGTATTTCTTCATGCCCGATTCAAATGCAAGTAATCAAATAAAGAACAAATCGGGCTGTTACACTTCAGAAATCTCTTGGCAGTTAGTGCTGAGGTTTTGATGGGAAACGAGAATTTTGCAGCGATCTGCGATGACAAAAGTCGCGCTTGTCTGACGCCTCTCGCAGAAGGATTTCGCAGTACTTAAGAAACAGTAAATATGCTGTTAGCGTGTTCCAGTCGCATCCAGGCCAGAAGCATGGCCGTTGTACAGATGGGTAAGTGGGCAGAAAGTAGTGACAGTGTCATGCACCATCTTCGTGGCAGAATTAGTAGCTTAATATTTCCGACTCCTGGTTTCCCACTCCAGTACAGTATAAGGAAACTGCTTTGACTTCACACCAAACGCTTGCTTCGGCTTAGGTAAGGGCATGCATTGCGACAAGCCCTCCCTTTTCATGGGCTGCTAAATGTGGGCACCTTTGGAAGCCCCATGCTAGACATCTTTTAGATTGGATGAATCCACCCAGGCATATGGCTGTTCTAGAGGAAAATTTCTTGGATTGGGACTCCTTTCCTGGTACAATTATCAATTTGTCACCCTAATGTTTGTTCAGTGCATCCTGTTAGTAGTGAATCTGAGATCAAATAAATACATCCAGCCTCTTATCCTATAGGCATCTTTATCCTAGTCTTTTGATTTACGCATTTGGACATTTACTGCTGAGCTGCGATTGTATCAGGACTGTATACTTGACTTAATGACTTTCCGTTCATGTAATTAACCTCAGACTGTTAGTGATGGCAGTATTTATTTGGGTAGAACATGAACTAAGAGAAATCTTCATCTGCATCGCACCTCTTTGGATAGCTGGCTAAATCTGTTTAACTTACTGTCAGCAATGCAGGATCTAACGCTTGCGTTTGAGATTGGTTTTGTTTTTTTGCTTTTAATTAACCATTCGCTGAAACATGCGATCCTAGGACAGTCTAAAGTCTTGCAAAATTGGGTCAATGCCACGGAGGAGTTTCGGTCAAAATAGGGATAACAGCACATGGAGAGTTTCTGCACTTTCAAAGGCTGGTTTTGTTTAAATACTTCCCTCAGCGAAGGAATTGAAAGTGTATGTTTACAATACAGCAGAGAGTGGAACTTTTCTTGAAAGAGCTTGGCAGTCACCCAGGCTGAGGCCAGTTTTATCTCCTGTATGTCCTCAGGGTGATCTAAGTGTGGATCACTCTTCTGGAAGAGTTCCTAGCCTGCAGAAGATGGGGTAGACTGGGATTGATTTATGCCAACTGTTGACATTTATCCCTCTTCTCCCCTGTGTAAAACACAAAGGAAATATGCCCTAAACTAGGCGGAAAGCTACACCGTAGCTCAGTGGTTTAGAGATGCTCTTTGACGAGGGAGACCTGTGTTTGCAGGGCTTGCTCCAATTACACCCCTTCAGAGACCAAAGAACATAGAAATGAAAGACAAAACAAAAAAGGAGAACTTAGGTTGCTATTAAATAGCATGGCCTTGACTTGGAAAGTGCTTATGGGGGGGATTTGGGGAATCTGCTTAGGTCTGTTGGAGAAGGAGGTAATTTTGTCCTTGCTGGTTTTTACACATTGTCCCCAAAATTTTGCTGCTGTCTCCTGGTAGGGATAGGTGTTGGTGTAGATGGGCATTTGCTCCTAAATTTATGCATCTTATGCAAGTAGAAACACTGCCAGCGCAAAAATCTTGAGATGTTGTCTTCACTCATCGCCTGCAGCCTGATGTTTGTTCGCTTCCAGGAGAGCGAGAGTACTTTGAGCCCTTCTGGGTGGGAGGGAGACTGGAACACAGATCTGGCATATCCTGGAAGACCACATTAACCAGCTTGGGTGGATCTTGGCTGCAAGGTGACAGTTGCTACCGCCTCCTTTCCCTTACCTCTCTGTTCTGCAGATGTGTCCTTCGGGACACTTAACAGGTGCCCAGAAGACAGAAATTATCTTTTAGTTATTTTTATTTTTGTTGTCGTCGTTTTGTTTGTTTGTTTTAGGATCGCAGGAGACAAATAATTTCAGAGCCCCCACAATACAGTTGTATGCCCAGCTCCCTAAGTGGGTTTCTCAGGAGATTTCTGTTAAAGTTTCAGATCGAGCTGGCACCATCTGGAGTTATCTGCCACGACATAATTAATTCGTGTGCTGATATGAAATATTTATATTTAATAAATACCTCCTAAAAATCAGTCTCCCCTCCTCCTTTTGCTTTGAGAGTGTCTTGTTGCAGTATTAATGATGCATCCGGGTAAGGAGCGTGGCTGTACTGGAGAGATGTATTGGAAATGATCACTGTGCCTCTGCAGTAACTAAGGAGGTAGGGAAGGTGGTACAGTGAAGACTGCGGAGAAGGCAATGCCTAGGGTGCCCTTCCCCACCTTAAAGACTGTTGGAAATCAGATCTCTATAACATTTGGACTTAAGGCTTTGGTGGTGCCTTTTCTAAGCACGAGATTTTAGGGGGCCTGTGGTGTTGCTGACGTGGATGGGCCAGTTCATGGTACTGTCCTTCAGCTCCTGCCTGTCTGATAGGGACTGGGGTGGGAAGCTCATGCTGAGGCTGGTTTGGGGGCTATGCTTTCCCTTTAATGAAAATCTTCAGGCAGTCTTAGATACTTTTAAAGAATTTTATTTATATGAACTGATGAAATGTCTCTGGAACTGGACATACGTGGTGAGCTTACATGTTCCTGTGTAACTCTCTTCTGTGTCTGCTGCTATAATTGGTTTTATTTGTTGTTTGGTTTTTTTTTCTGTGTGTGTGTTTTTTTTTTTCCTAGTATTTTGAAATAATCCAATGATTTACACTTTTTTTTTTCTAGATTAGTCCAATTTTATGTTTCTGGGGCCAGTGACAGATTTGGTAGATCAGAACTGATTTACCACTGGCAGCTTTATTGTCAAGAGAGACTACTCAAGGGCTCTATGCAGTTAAATTAAAAGAGATAAACAATTTTCAAATAAAAGTATTCTCATCAGGAACATCAGTCCTACAGTTTCCTATACCAACACGTACAGAGTGGTGTGCACTGCGGATTTAGGCTCAGAGGAAACCTTGCATCTTCAGCCTGTGATTGCAATTTGCTGCTCATAAATAGTGCTAGATAGTACAGTGTCCCTGAAGACTTCTTTGTTGTTCTACCAGGCACACGATATTATTTCTGTAGAGCTTGGTTTCTGTTAGAAGCAATCAGTTCCCTCTTTCATTTCTTCATATATTTGAAGAAAATTTTCCAACCAGTGTTTTTGTGTGTGATCTACGATACTTCATAGGGAACAATATAAAAGGATGGCCCTGTGGCTAAGGGCGGTGTCACTTAGGAAAGTGGAGTCCTGCTGTTGGCTTTGCCACCAGACCTGTGCATGTTTCTTTGTGATCTTGGTCCCATCTTCTTCTTTTAGTGCTTAAGAAGTTTAAGGCTTGAATTCATAGGTTGTCTCGGAAGCTGTGGATTAAAAGCCACGGGGAAGACAGAGATAAGTTCGACTGAACTGGTTTAATTAAAAGCTGGTTTAAATAAGATTGAGCAGATTCTACTATTAACAGAGGTTAGGAAGAGGGATTTCTGATGGTTTTTTACTGAGCACTAAAGAGCAGGGCCAAGGACCGCAGAATTATCACTTGCCAAGTTGTCGGTCCTCACATCAAGCAACACTCACTCTGCAAGTTCAGGGTCCTTTCTCAGTAGTTTGGTTTGCTTATTTTTTTTCTTTCATCGTTTTGGGTTGTTTTTTTGGTAATGAACTTAAAGATGTTTATTTTTTAATTATTATTACTATTTTATTTATTTATTTTAATTAAAAAGGAAAAAAAATCTGGGTATCAGTTTCATTCCCTCTATTGAGAAAGATTAGTTTCTGGAGTTCTGTTTTTCCCTTTGTTTCGTGGCCTCAGTCACATCAACTTTCCTCTTGGCCTGAAAAGCCTTAGGCAGTGCTTGGCTGGTGATCCAGTTTGGGTTGTACTTTAAGGAGCCACAGGCATTGGCACTGAATAAGTAGTCTTAAATTCTCCCACATCATTCATCAGAGCAAGACTATCCTGTTTCTGTTGCATCTTGATTCTGGAACTTGGATGCATCATTTTGCAAGGAAAAAAGTAAACTCTTGCTCTTTAAAGCCATGCAGCTTTGAGTTGAGATTTGTCTTCAAATGAATTATAACTCCAAAGTTCAGCCATAGTGTTACCTCAAAATTATGGATTCCTCATGGTTTTCCAGATGCTTGCCCAGGTTTGTTAGAAAATGTTTTCAATGAGAAAAGTCTTCAAGAGATTTTTGCTTTCTCTTGAAACAAATACTTTTTGTGTGTTTCATCATGATGCTTTCATGAAAAGCACCCTCAATAAACTACCACACAGACCTGTTTGGGAGATGCTGATCAAAATCAGATGCCCAGGCCATGAAAGCCAGTGGGACTTTTGCATGGGTGAAAGGAAATGCTCCTCCTAATTGGAAAGCTGTTGTATTAAATTGGATGATCTGTGTCTTGTAGGCATACGATCATCTGTGTGGTTGTGTATGGATTTTTTTAATCTGCATAATCATGACACTTGTGTTCTTTGACTGTAGCTCCATAGAGTCTGAATATTTAATGGAGTATTGAATATTGCATAACTTTTCCATGTATTAACTTGTATAAGATGTTTTGATTGATTGGTTGATTTGTTTCTCAATCTCTCTGTAGGGTCAGAGATCATGTGTCTGAAATATTTTATACATGTTGTGTGGGTTTTGGGTGATTAATACTTCATGCTTGCCCCTGAGATATGTGGTAGTGGTTAAAACTCAATTAAGTGGTGATTATACTGAACGATGAATATTTCATTTATTTGGGTTGAAACAGGAAATAAAATATATTGCTGACATGCTGATTTTATTTCAAAAGACTTTGTCAAGACTAGCACACTCCAAATCTGTTCATTCTTCTACAGGGATTTTGTTCTCTTGCTTTTGTAAGGATGCATCTGGCACCTGTATAAATTCTTTTTGTCTTTTCACCTTCAGATACAGGCCAAACTTATACTCTGTTCACACTGTTTCTTAATTGAGCTCTTGCTAATTACTCACTGAGAAATGTATGTGACCGCAAGGCTGAAAGGACTACGGTTTGTGCCTGGACTCACTCTGGATGGTGGCAGGTGCTGTGCCAGGAAAGGCCACAAACCTGCCCACTGCCTGAGGTCCCTTCCCTTCGTACTTTTACAACATATGGACCACTTGGATTAGAGGTATTAGGGTATAGTTGTTTCATTATTATTATTAATTTATTATTATTATTATTATTCTTTTTGTTGGTTGGTTGGTTTGGTTTTTGGTTTTTGTTTGGGATCTGTCTTCTATGCGTTTTTTCTAGTCCCTTTTGAATCTGCCTGCTTCTGCAGTCTCCTGCATCAACAGATTTTGTCTGTCTGCTGCCTGAAGAAGTGCTTCTTCCTTTCCTGCTAGGACAAGGAAGGGGCGTTTATTGAACCTAATGTTGCAGGGTTGGCAAATAATAGTTCTGTATTCTGCCTCACTCAGCTGTGCATTCATCCTTGCTCTTACCCATCACTTAGGCATCTGTTTTCCAAGAGGATGGTTCCCAAACCTTTTAGACCCTGTCTGAAAGGCAGCTGCTCCATCTCATTACTCACTGTTGCCCTTCTCTGTACTTTTGGCTTCTGGCCACCAGCACTTCCTGGAAAGCACAAATAAGGACTTAGAGGTGCACTTGAAATTCCTAAAGGAGAAATGGATCACTAGTATCTACTGAAAATTTGGGATTGCTCTCCTATATGGAAAAAGAGCTCAAACTGATCTGTAAAATAACGCTAGTTTTAATTGCTAAGCTTTTAAGGAACTGTTATAAAATAACTCACTGGTTTGAATTGGATTCCGGTAGCGTTACCGACTTCTAGCTGCAACTTACTCTGCATGGGGTTATTAGTGGAGTAAAGGACTTTTTAAACACAGAGAGCTAAAGACCGTGAAACCTACCTGGAAGAAGGCGTATAGACTCCTGCCTTGTGAAACTTCATTGGGAAGCTTTGGATAGGGCTGGCCAGAGGGTGAATTAGTATGTGTTCACCTCCTGTGCCGACACGGCGAGAAGGAAACTAGGCTAGCATAATTTTCAAAGCTCCGTGCTGAGAGGCTTGCTTGAGCGTGCCTGGAGGAAGAGATGGGCAGGTTTTGGCCTGAAGGGCTGTGGATAAGTGCAGCTGTCAGAAGGCGGTTGAAATAACGCGTGCTGCTTCGGCAGCAAACGCTCAGCTCCCTTCTGCAGCGTGAGCATCAAGAGGAAGGCTGTTTAATAATCGAGACTGACTCCTGAGAGCGGTACTGCATAAATGGAACTTTTATCACGTGATTTCTAGCTCACTTTATGGCTTAGGAGTAAGGTTTGGTTTACTGACCTGTCCTACGTTTATGGCTGTACTACTCGGTAGCGGTCTTCCAGTGGTGTACCAAGCAACATGGCTAACGCCTGTCCTAGGGGGTTTGAGCCTCCCAAGCTTTGTAGTGGAGCTCTAGGTTTGGTTAGGTGTGGTGGTTTTTGAGCATACGTATCATGGTGCAGTTTGGGCTTTTTTTCAGAAGGCAAAGTCAGGGAGATGCACTGTGCATTTGGAAAGGAAAGCAGTGGCGTTTGTGAAGGTGTCTGTCTGTCTGTCTTTCAGAAAGACTTGAGAGATTGTAAGAATTTAGACTTGGGCCACTATCTAAGATGAGCTGAGATGATCTGCGAGAGAGCCTTGTGTCAAGTTGGGTGAAGACACTGACCTGGAGTCAGCTGGGCAAGGTCACCCCAGCTGGGTGAGCTTCCAGTGAGCCGAGTGATTTCTCAGATAAGAGGCTCAGGCCACAGAAAGTTTTGTACTGCATGAATATTTGTTGTAGAGAGTGGAGAGAAAGTGGGGCTCTTTATTTGTTTGGGGGTTTTTGGGGGGAGGGGGGTGGTGGTGATGTGGGTTTTTTGGTGGTTTTGTTTGTTTTTTTCTTTTTCTGTAGCCTGGGTTGTGGAAAGAACACACTTTGATTCTTGGTACCTGTTGGATTTTCTGAGGCACTGATGCCTTTATGGTATATCACAAGCAGCTGTTAGTGCTGTAGTTGAACTGACAGGTGACAAAAGGCACCCATGCCAAGACAGAGTCTGCAGGATGAAGTGGGATCTCCGAGCTGTTGGGGTCTCTTCGCTGAAACTGGAAGCGAATTTGACCACTTGTGGATGTATATGGAGAGTCAGGGATGAGTGGAAAAATGTCAAAACACATTTTGCCTTCTTGATCTGAAAATCAGCTGCAGGTTGCTACCGTTCACATCCATGTCACACTTTTTCCCATTCCAGTATTGCTATAAATAAAGGAAATCGATCCTTTTGAGCCTTAAGTTGGGTATCTGGACACAGATGGCTGGAGAAAGAACTGGATTATGTTTTGATCTGTGTTGGATCAAACAGTCAGATTACAGAGTTGGGCTATTAACACCTACCTAAATGCTTCGATGAGTGTATCTTACAATAAATACTGTAAATCAAAATTCAACTGCTAGGGATCTCACATGGGTTGTTGGATATTTATTTTTTTTTTCCTAGAAGAGCTCCAGGTTGTGGGCCTATATAATAACTTTGTATATAGATATATTTAGATTTTTTTTTTTATAAGTCATATGCCTTTGATTTTAATGTTGCTTGTGGAAAAAACACAAGAAGCTGGGTGCTGCTTCCTCAGAGACAATGCAGCTTCTCCCATTTGCCCACTCTTCTAAACTCAAATACCTACAGTCTGCTTCACATAGGTTTGTAGATTGTAGTTTACCTACATTTTGCTGATGTCTAGGCAAGCTTTTTTTTGCAAAGGGCTGTCTTAAGCGCATCTGATACTTAAAATCAGAGATCTGTGGTTTCTGTGTCATGTAAATGAAGAGTGGTTTATTACTATGCTTTAGACTTGAGCTACTTGAATGAATGACGTGTGAATTTCAAGCATTAAAATCTTGATTTGATCCCAGCTCTACATTCTTCTGAGACTTTCCACCGTGGATATGCTTACTCTTTTTTCCTTTGTGATGAGTTGAAAATGGCATTGTACCACCCATCCTCTACTTAGTTCCTAGGTCTCTCCAAACTTACTCTATACATTCAAGAATGTCATTTTATAGGGCTTAAAAAACCCGAACAAAACAACAGAAAAAGGAAATGATTAATTGACAGCCTAATTCCAAAAGAGAGACCTGTCTGTTGACATGGAGCCACAAAATCAGGTAGCAAACTCATCAATGCAAAAATGAAAGGCTTTCAATAAACACCTGCAATTTCCTCCCCTGCTTTTCTGCAGGTCCTACCATGGAGTCTATGCCATGAATGCAAAACATGATGGCAGTTGAGCAGCTGTATTGAGGCCACTTGCTGTCATGACAAGGAATGTTGCCTCGTTGTTTGTTTTTTACCCTCTGCATCTTGCTTTCTGTCGCTGCTTTTGTTTTCTACTTCGATAGTCTCTGTTTCCTTTTGATGCAGTGATTGTGTGGCAATGTCCTGGTTCCTGGGTAGGGCTCCTAGATGTAACCAGTGACAAATAGGAAATAATAGTCATCCTGAACATGCTTTCTGTCAAACTCTTCTTCTAGTGAGTTTATTTCCCCTCTATTTCTTTCTGTGGTGCTAAGCACAGCAAACAGCTGCTTCTATCAGCAGAAACTCCAGGGATCTGACTTCCCCATTGGTCATTTTCCCTTCAGTCCACATGGATTTCTGCTTAGACCTAGTGCAGATGCACTGTTCCTGCACAGTTGTATGATAGGCCGTTAGTTGCTTGGTTTTTTTGCCCCTAACTCATAATGAAATAACCTAAATGATTATAAAAGCTTTAGCACCAGCTTCATTTCATTTTAATAGACCAATAAAAGCAGCCAGTGTTCAAGCTGCTGGCTCCAGTACTCCTGCATAAGCCATTAGCAAAACAACATGACTGGCTTTGGAGAAAGAAAAACAGCAGCGACAAATCCAAGAATTCACTCCAAAAAGAAGTCAAACAAATGCTAGGGAATCCAGAGACCCACTCTTACTCATGCTGGCTGCCGTGAGCTCTTTGTCTGAGGTTGAGAAGTCGGTGCTTTCTCATCATTTGTTTTACATTCTGCCTTTTCCTTTGTCTTCTGTAAATATCCTTTGCAGTGTTTCCAGTAATGCTGGCAACTGCCCAGGTACCCAAGGAGCTCTTCCAGTTAACTTGCATGCATGGAGACCTCACGGGTTTTGCATTTTATGCATGAGAGTGGCTCATCTGGCCACCTCCTATCCTCTCCCTCTGCAGTATTAGCAGCTAATATGTTTGCAACATCATATCCCCACATGCCAGGTACAGTGTGTTGGACTTGAAAAGCAGGAATCTCTCCATAGGGCCTAAAGATATCCCCGCTACAAGGCCGCTGGTTACCTTGCAGATCATGGGGAGGTGAGAGAGGAAGCATCTCATTGGACCCAGCACATGGAGCCTTCTGTACTGAGCAACAGCAAAATAATCCTGGGAGCTCTCTATTTATGTAAGGTTTGTTAAGTGTGCCCATGAAGGATGCCTATACAGTCAATATATTGTGTATTTCCAAGTATACAGACACTGTAAAACTACCTTCTAACCTCACTGAATATAAACTAGCACTGTCTGCTTATATATTATACTCTAGTGTTTTGCTGTGTTTAAGAAACAAAAGCACAGTCCAAGTTTTGGTAACCGCATGGTGAGCGAGTGGTCTGGTGTCAGACATGGCTACCTGTCAGGGTGGTTGCACCCTCATGCTTCCTCATGAACGATAGAACCCAGCTGGGCATGTCAGAAGACCTCAGCTCTGCTGATATCCTGAAGGTTTTTTGGATGGTTTGTGGTTAGGTTTTGCCTAAACTCTCTGCAAAGGCAAGACATAGTCCGAGAGATTTGGTTCCCTGCTCCCTGTCTATTCATTTTCCTTCTTTTGAGCTAAAAAACCCGCACACTGCTAATTTCACTTCCTGAATTTAAAGATGTCATGATTACTCTTTGCCAGTAAAAGCTTTCAGGATTCCAAATTGTCTTAAGATGTTGACTGAGAATGGGCGATCCCAGAAACATCTGGTCAGCTGGAGCAATTTAAAAATGCAGTATCGGTTAGAACAAGGCAGACGCTGGAAAAGAGATGGAGATGACCTCAGGATAAGAGGATAGGAAAGAGGATGTAATTATCCCAAAACAGAGCCTGGGAAAATCATTAATATCCCTCTATTGTGTGTTATGTTCTAGTAGTTGTGCGTTAGGTACAAATAAGGGAATGGAGATTTCTTTCTGTTCCCCTATAACCTGGAAGAGCGTTTAGTAAGTCCATGTGGACTCTTCCCTTCCATCTCTTTACTTTTTGGGCGAACAGCACAGCATCCTCACCTTTCATATTCATCCAGATCTTGTTTCTCTGTTAAGATTTGCATCACTGTCCGTGCAGAACGTCTGCCAATCACCTAGGTGGATGTGGTTGCATGTATACCTTTTTTTTTTAAACTTGCATTATTGTTGTGATTCATTTTCGTTCAGCAGCGTCATCAGCAACAATCTGAGAGCTCACAATCTGGTGTCCTGCACCCATGTGCATTCCCTCCTTGCTTCTTTTGATTGACCTTTGTAGTTTTGAACCTTTGAAGAACGCACATTCTGCTGTTTTCAGTGTCCTGGTGTCTGTTCTGGTTTAAAGGAGATGTTCCTCAACCTATTAAGAATGCCTTTAGTATCATAGGTAACTACCATATGGCAACTAGATTTTTTAAATTAGCATTTTTTGGTAGAGTTGTTCTGAAATAGGACAAGAATTTCCAGGTGATCGTCCTTAGACTCTTGGTGCATTGTGGATTTGGTTTTTGTTTTTTGGTTTGTTTTTTTTTATGTAATCTCTGCCATGTTGTCATCAGTCTCAGACTGGTGATCTTCCTCTCCCAAACCAAGATCAGCTGCTAGAGTCAAGGGGCTCTGTTTACTTTCACATATGAATAGGGAGCTTTGTAGCCTGATGATTGCAGACAAAAAAGTTTGACATTTCATTCTCTTTGAACAGTATTTTAACAAGTCAACACAAAAAACATACCGTGTAAAGAATACCAACAGTGTCCCACTGCTAAGTCCTATTAATTTCAGAGTGAAGAGCTTCTCCTAATGATGTTTCCTTTCCATTATTTTTATTTAAATGAACATTGTACTGCCCCAAGAGTGGTCTTTGTGGATGTGCCTGGAAGAAGTCATTGAGTCATCTTACAGATATACTCATTCTGGATGTAGGATTTCATTACCCACCCCCTGCAAAATACTTTGAACATGGGGCCATGGTAAAACTAGTTTATGGTGTGGGGTTTTTTTCTTTTCTTTTGGTTTTCCCCTCCCTCCTCCTCCTACTGAAAGGAAGACATAGTTTGCCCTTCAGTTGCGTTACCTGGTAGTATAGTTTCAAGTCCTGAAGTCTCACTGGAAGCTTCTGGCTGATCTAGGCTTGAAGTGTGAGGAACATCCTCTAGTATGAAAGTTTCCAGACTGTCATACAAGCACCATTGAGCTATCCAGATGCAGATACTGCCTGCCTATGCACATGTAGAGTCTGTTCGTACTGGTGTAATACTGGCTAAATTCTCCTTCTGAAACTTCTCTATTAGGTGGGTTGTTGGAGGTCGGCAATGACCAGGGTCTTGTTTCACCCCTTCGACACATCACCTTTATGTTGCAGTGTGTGCAAGAGCTTTGCTGTGCTGCCAGGCGTGCGATTCTCTGTGGAGGTGTTTAATTTGTTTTCCTTGTTTGTCTCATTTCACTAGTTCTGCAATTGCTCTGTGGCACAAATGGTTGCTTGTGTTATTGGTAGCTCTAATACTACATTTAAAAGCTGCGTAAAACCACTTCTGTGGTCCGGTTTCTTTCTTTGGAGAGAAAATGAAGTGTTTGAGCAAGCTGGTATCTTCTCAGAGAAATATGCACCAAATTGACCCTGTCTGAGAGTGCTGAGTAGCAGTCACATCTGCTTCAAACCATCATGGCCCACTCTTTTATTACTGGGGACTATAGCCTGTAGACCTTTACCTGGCTGTATAGGTGCCTTGATATATTTATTGTCCCGTGATGTGACATAATATGCACAAACATCTTCTGTCACAGCAGCAGACGTACATGTGGGGAGCAAGCTGCAGAAAGCCGGAATAATTAATCTGAGCCATGAGTTCAGCTGTATTACTGCTGTCCCTGTAGACCCTAGAGAGATATGACACCAGAGGGATATGGCTTTACTCTGTTAAGCAGCAGCAGGAAGGGAGCAGGAAGCACCCAAGACCCCTTCTGTGAGCAGGATGAGGTCAGGGCCAGCCCAAAAGCCTGAGGAACAGCTGAAGACTGAGCTGTCTCCAGCAAGGTCTCCATGACCCTCACCGTTGCTTTGTCCCTTGACAGAAGATTCCCTCGGGTCCATCTATCTGCTCTTCCCCACCCTGGGGCTGAGGGAAGGAGCACAGTGCTGTTGCCATTAGGTACTCAGCAGCGATACCCTTCACCACACCTACACCGTTGGTCTTCTTTGGTCTAAACTCATCCCAGTCTTTACCCGCAGGGAGACACGTGTGTGACACTAGTCTTTACATCTGGTTTTCAACCCAACCAACCCATCTTCTTCCCTATCTTGATAACGTTCATCAGGCAGTTCACTTGATGTTGAAGAGAGATCCAAGCCAGAGTCTCTGATCTGTTGAGTGTTGGATTGAGACTTTGCTTTCAGAAAGAAGGCTAAAGTCTAGCTCTGCTTGCCTCAGGCAGTGGGGGGGAAGCCTTAAGAAAGGCTGGGTTGTTGGGGGCATTTTTATTTTTTCTCTCTCCCCCCTTGGAGCCTTTTTGTGTTTTGGTGTTTTTGTTTGTTGTGGGGTTTTTTTCTCTCTCCCTGGTACAGCTTAAAATGGTATCAGAGCAACTAGAAAGATCTTGGCAATGTTGCAAGCTTTGGCTTTTAAAAAAAAAATTCTTACCTCCCTTAAAAATTGTTACTTACCATGTTTGAAATTTTACTCTGCCAGTGAGCCCTTAACAAAGAGGACAGAAATTTTTTTCTCTAAATATTACCTGCTGAATGCCCTGGCTTTATGACCCCTAACTGTGCCTTTATGCATGCAAATGAAGCCCAACAGAGATAGAAGCTCTGTATTTCCAATTATAATCAGCAGTTTCTCAATTTCCCTGTCACTTCCGAGCCTTTGACTTTTACTCCTGTACCTAAGCCTTAATTTTTCTCATCCATTGCTACTTATGGATGTGTGTGAGTTTGAGCATTCTCTCTCTACTAATCCTACTTGGTCTAGTTTGTAAGCTCGTAAGCATAAGAAGATGCTTAGCAACTGAAAACAGAGCTGCAGGAAATATAATTAAATAAGCATTTCTACTGCGTCTGGCTTCAGTGATTATTTTTTAGTATTTAGACGTGGGTTGAGTTTTTAGGTTCTCCTTGTTGAGCTTAAGAGGCATGTTTTGTTTCATTTCTGTTCCCTACAAACACCAAGTACTTTATTACTTTGCTCTGTATTAAAGGAGGGAAATCCACTCATCCGGACTACAGACAAGTTGGTTAAAGACTTTATTCAGGAAGATAAGCAAGCGAAACCTCCTTGTGTAATTCATTTCACACCAGAAACACTCAATACTTAAAATAGAAAGAAAAGTCAACTCTTCAGCTGTAGAAATGTTTTCCACTTCATGAATTTTTATTAAGCACATATTTTTTTTTCCCTGCTATACATGTTAGTAAGTCTGCAACCCTGATGTAGTCAGCTGGTGAGCTGACTAATAATTTTAAATGAGAAGGAAAAAAAGCAGGATAAAATGCTTGGTGTGGACGTCCAGTGGTCTACATCATGTTGTCCTCCTGCCCTTTCTCTGCTTGCTCTAGTTGTTGACTCGCCTTTGGCGTTCGCACAAGCTAAAATATCTGCCTCCCGCTCAGATAGCCTTGTGCCAGAACTGAAACTGGAGCATATTGTTCCAGCATTAAATGGGCAACGTTGAATACTTGGTAAATTAACAACAGCTGCAAGTTTTTCAGCTATTTTTATTTGTACTGTGGCTATAATTTTTCTAGTGTGTTTGTGCTGAAGTCAGAAGAGGAAAGGAAAATAGATCCCCCAAGAGGCTGACTTTTTGATTTTAATTAAAAAAAGGCCCTGCTGAACAAAAGCATCCATAAAATAAATAGCAGCGAGGGCAGCCTAGCAGTTTATTCAGTGTTACGTGGGCCCCTTAGGCTGGTTGCTGGTATGACTTTCTGGGGCTTTTAGAGGCACCTCAGCACATGGTGAAGTAACTGGCACCTTCCACGATTAGCCCTCTCCTTTAAAAGCCCTACCACTAGTAGTATCTGTCTTAGCCTTCCGTAAAGATTGGTGGCAGCAAAGCAATTTTCTGGTTTATTTATGCTGCATGCTTCTGGCCAGAGATACAAGTCTAACTCCGCGTCAGCCGCTCCATTCAGCAGCCTTTGGCCCTAAAATCAAGCTGAGAAAGCTTAAGAGGATGACTGTAAACCAGGATTTCTTAAGTATGCTTTAATAGTCCAGCGATTCGGATTTCTTCCCAGAAGTTGCACGATCAATGCGTGACAATGAATGATAAGGAAGGACAAGGCAGACCCCACGCTTCAAAATGAAAGGTTGGTGTGGATCCGTGATTCGACATCTTGCCCTGGTTCCAAAGGGTGCAAAGAGGAGAGGGGGAGGTTGCTCCTGGGGGAGAAAGGATATCACAGCGTTTGGTGGCGGTGCGTCTTGAGCATCCCTCACGAGGAGTTAGGATGTTGTCTTGAAGTCTGAGATGTAGCGAAAAACAGCAGCTGGAAGGGTCACTGAGGGGGAAAAATGAGGGTTTTTTTCGCTTAGTCTGTGCCCTTTTAAATATTCTAACTAAAAACTTGGTGAATGCAGGAGTGAATGAGAGGAAGCCCATCCTGAAGCACTACCCTTTCTGAAAGTACAAGAAGATGCTCCTTAGAAGCCTTGCCATTGAACAGCTGTAGGAAGCAGACATAAGTGCATAGTTTATTTGAAAAGCTATTTAGCAAGAAATTTTAGCAGGAACTTCCCCCCCCCCCCCCATGTAACTGAAGAGAGAATTGGTCCAATTATTTTGTCTTTTTATGTGACCCAACTCATGGCAAGACCTCCATTCCTTAGGCTAGACATGACTTGAGAAAAATGCATACCACTGTGGGAATTAATGGCCATTCCTTTAAAAACGTTGAAAATGTGTTTTTTTCTGGATTTAAGTGGAAATGCAAAAGGGAGGTGGTTTGCTGTTCTACTGAGTAACCTAAAACTTTTAAGGGTAAAGCCAGACCTCTTGCCCCCTAACACTCGTGCGTGTGCTTAACTTCACTATGGTGAACAGTTACACAGGGTCCCCTTTGTATGCGGTGTCCTGTTTGCACATTTGAAGGACTGAGGCTTTATTGGGTGTCTGGTGTCTGATGGGGGAGTCTGTACACTGGGGTAAAGATTGCTGCTGCTTTAGAGAAACATAGCTTTATTGACGTGATGTGTTGAAGCTATTGGAAGCTTTAATCTTTTCATTGAAAAAGAACCATGTCATGGCAGGTAGGAGCCAAGAGCCTCTCAGTGGTGAGGTGCCCAGCTTTTCCTTTCCCACTTTAGAAGCTAAACACACTACAAAGCAAAGGGTGTTTTTGTTTTTTGGACTTTTTTTTGCCTCGTGCTTTGGGAAGATGCTAACAAGATTCCCATCCTGGGCAGGCACGAGGAGCTGTAGCTGATTCGTGATGTCATGCTCCGTGTCAGAAAGGGCTTTGAAACTTGGTTGTAGGTGAAAAACAGGAACTTACTGCCTTGCATAGAGGAAAGGTACAGCAGCCATCTGTCTGCAGTAGAAAAAAGACAAAGCTGGAGGAGTTATCCCCTCACCAATACCCTTTGCAAGATGCTGTCATTCCTAAACGGTGGCCTGTGATTCTGCGTCTGCCTCTGTTGATTTCTTTGGCTGCCATGCTGTTGCTTTCAGACCTCTGAAGCCTGTTTGGAAAAGTGCTGAGAAGAAGCCTTGACTGTGGCTCGTAGTCAGTGTTGTTAATTCCAGTTAGCCTCTCCTGCTGCTTGATGGCTTTGTTTCTGAGGAGCAGAAGGGAGGAGGGGAGGTGACCTAAGGTCTGATGTCATTCTGTATAATCTACATCCTGAAAACTATACCTGGGGGGTCATAGGAGACAACTTGGCATGGTTATAGTTTGGTCCTTCACTTCTTACCTGCTAACTCCAGCTGGCATGCACCCTGGTGAAAGAGGAATTAGCCCAAGATTTTATCCCACTTCTCATCTTGCTGGTTGTCTTGGATATGTCATTCTCTTGTTCGCTTCTCTGCCCTGCTGCTTCTGTTCCATTTCTTCCTCCCATCTGTGAGTTTATGTTTGTGGCTACAGTCTAAAGGGTCCTTTGGCTGCACAGAACTGCCCTGGAAACATGTAGGAACTCTGGTGCAGTTTTAGTGCCTTCATTCTGTGGTGCTGTTTCTGCTCTGGGAAGAATCCTGTAGTGCTTGGAAGAACAGCTGGCAGGCCCGTGAAGAGAGTGGCAGCAAGCCAAGCTGTGCCCTGTGGAACCAGGACCAATGCCCTTGATACCCCTGGAGTTGCCCACTGCTTGCACGGGGATTGAATTTTCTCCCGAAGTTCAATTTACGCAGTGTTGTCATCACTGGCCAAATCCGTGAGTGTGTCTGTGCTCCTTTCTGAGCTATGGGTGTTTTTTTCCATCTGTTAATGTGGGCAGGCACTATTGGAATCCTCAGCACTTTCAGTCTAGTTGAATAATTTCCTATCTGCTAGGTTTATAAATTAAACATTTATAGCCATATCTCATACTATTATCCATCCATAGCAACGCCTCCAGGCAGGGATCTTGAGCTTTTTTGGAGTGTAGACCACGTGTTACTGGAGACCAAATGTTTCATTTATACCTCATCTCTCTCGCAGTTCTCAGTTGCAGAACGTCCCTGAGGTAACCTTAGATATTCTTTGTGAGGAAACAACCTTAGTAAAGAGATTTTTGATGTCCGTATAGTCTGTGTCAAAGGGAAGAGCAGAGATCCTTGCAGCATCCTGACTTTTTTTTTGTGTGTGTTGTCACGTAACTTCCCCACACACGAATATGATCTATTGTCTGAAAGCAGGAGTAAAGAACAGCGTAATATCAGGGGAATCACAGATCACAAGAGTGGTAACTAGAGGTCCAACAGTGCTAACTGGGAAACTTGCACTGTAACTGTTATTAGAGGAACCTGAAAGCTTGGTGGGCTGCCAAAATCCATGTACACAAGACAAGATGTTTGAGCAGGGAGCACGCTCTGAACAAGAGGCCTGTAAAAAGCTACCCACATCCAGTATGTACTTCATCAAGTTATGAAGTGGATGATTTGAGGGGTGAAAAGCAGTGTGAGCCAAGTCATGGCTCCTATACCAAGAGATTATTCGAATTGGTCTGGTTATGTGTATCCAGTATGTCTATCTAGGCAGTCATATTTGGAACCTGCAGTTCCCCTCCCCTCCTTCCAGGAAGCTGTTTTGACTGTGGAAAAGCTCAGGTGATTGCTCAAACAAAGGAAATGATCATTTTAGATGAATGCCAAATGCCAGTATGCTTTTGATTTAAATTAAGAGATTTGTCAACATTCTTAGTGGATTATGTTGAAATTTGACAAACTGGGACATTGGAGATTGTTGTTTAGTCAGGCTCCAAAAAGAAGAAAAACAAATGTAATGGTCTTATATAGGAAGTTACTTGACTTGGAAAAATGCTTTGCCATTAGTAGGCATCGTAACTTGCCAGAAAGGGTTATTTGCTCTTCTGGTCCTTTCATGGGAAATACTCCCAAGGACAAACACGTAGTATTTCTTCCTGCTCAAATAAGTAGTTGTGAGGTACAGCTGCTGGATTTGTCTCACTGGAGTTTGATAATCATATGCTATCGCTGTGCCAGTATTGGACTGTCTGAGCAGGAGTCAGTTTAGGTTTCTGGTTTAATTTAAAAGGCATTGATGTTTCAGTCCACCTGCCCAAAAGCCACACTAGAGCATCTCCCTGAAAGCTTGAATTGACTTATTAAACCAATAGAAATGACACTCGGTCAAACTCTTCTGCCGTTTCTGTTTTTGAGGAGGCTTTGTGAGAAGCCGGAGAAAGATGTGTTTGCTGCTCATCAGTAGGAACTTTAATAGACTGTGCAAGAATAGAAAAAGCTGATTATTAGCCTGGATAAATTCAAACCTCTAAGCTCCTCCCAGTGTTTCAGGAGTGAGTCCCAAAGCACAGGGTTTTCTGGACTGCAGCATGGCAATGATCGTATTCCAGCATTCTGATAGACACAGTAATGCAGCCCCATTCAATGAGCCAGCCTTACAGACCAGACCACGTTCACCTTTGCTGTGTTACTATGTGAGTTTCAGCATTGCCTTCAAAGTAGTTCGTCTAGTGTAGCTGCACCAAATGAACTACAGATCCCCTTCAGAACTGTTTCTTCGCTCCTGGTTTGGTCATTAAATCAAACTGGACCTGTGCCATTAGTTGTACATCTGTGCTTTTCCCCCGTGAGAGATTGAGATGCCTTGTGAGGATGTGAACGACACAGTCATGATGGCTGCTAATGGAAGATATCTGGAGGTAAGCATCTGACACTGTTAGGCAGCTGGGAGTTGCCCAAGAACAAAGCTTCCCCCAGCAGAGTGCCCAAATAGATAATTCTGCTCAAAGAAATACCTGGATTCTGACTTGGTGGTTTTTAGAAACTGACTTTCAAATACCAGAACCTCTTCAATCTCCACTGCATTCAGTTGCTCACTTATTTAGTACACACGGGACGTGTGTAATCCAATTTAAAACTGCCCTGGTTTGAGTGAGAACAGAACTAAATCTGTTCAGTGATTTTACTTTTCAGCTCAGTTCTTCTAACTAACTGCGCTGTCTGAAGTTAGCAGCCTGTTCTCACA